>SJYX01009901.1:240610-337769 GCA_006410675.1 Oreotragus oreotragus
TCCTTCCAAAGAAATCCCAGGGCTGATCTCCTTCAGAAGGGACTGGTTGGATCTCCTTGCAGTCCAAGAGACTCTCAAGAGTCTTCTCCAACACCACAGTTCAAAAGCATCAATTCTTCAGCGCTCAGCCTTCTTCACAGTCCAACTCTCACATCCATACATGACCACTGGAAAAACCATAGCCTTGACTAGACGGACCTTAGTCGGCAAAGTAATGTCTCTGCTTTTGAATATACTATCTCAACTTACCCTTTCCTTAAAGAGTCGCCCCCACAGCACCAGCTAAGTGTGTCTCCCCACCCAAAGCTGGGCGCTTGCTAGTTCCGGACACTGTTCTAAATATTTCCCAGGTGCTGCCCTTTATTCCTCACGACAGCCTTTAGAGGGAGGTGCTATTATAGCCCCATGGCACAGCTGGGGAAACTGAGGCATGGAGCAATCAAACAACTGGCCCCCTGTCTCAGGGCTGCTGTGAGGAAGGACAAAACTGGAGCTTCCTTGTTATAATCCATAGCCCACCATTCTCTCGATGACACAGCTACACTTCCTCTCTTAGGAAACCCTGTCTGCTCACTCATACATGAAGAACTGATCCTCACAATTGTTTGTGAAATTGTCTTTTTTCAATATTTTCCACTATAATCTTTATGGAAGCAAGGTCCAATTATAGATCATAGTCCCTACATCTAGCATTTGTGCCTGGACTATAGGAGACAGCTAATAAATATTTGAAGAGTAAATAAATAAATAGATGATCAAATGGAAGGACAGATGGATGGGCAGATGAATGACTTGGCTGGCTTATGTCTTTAAAAAATGGTGCCAGTGAATCTTGGATTTTAAGCTTTATCCCTGTCCCTGGGGTAGCAATATCATCATCTTATATGAAGAGCAGGGTGTTTTGGACAGACTGGGTCTTGGTCCATCTTGATTTTCTTTTTCAGTGGGAAACACTGATGTAGAATGTAGAATGTAGAGGTCAACAATAAAATTGGGATGGGGTTGAGAAGAAGTCAGATAAAATGGTATAGTATTTTTTAGCTAAAAGAGACCATAAAGATCACCAGATTCAGTTTCCTTGTGTTACAGGAGCTGCTGTAGTAATGATTCTTAGGTACTTAGGCCAGATTGCTTCAATCTCATCTTAACCTGTTTTCAGCAGAGGTGGCAGAATTCAGAACTGTTCTGCCAGTGCCGTGCTGTCTGGCATGTTCGGATACTGTCAGATAAAGATAAGACATGGGCATTTTAGACAAGTCATATGACTCTGATATGACCCTGTCTCTTATACACATCTAGATGTGTATAAGAGACAGAGTTCAGATAGAGCACAGGAGGGGTGGCCTAGCCACTCTATACTTTCTAAGACCCAAGCCTGTTATTGGCTGGGTCATCAGCTCAGTTGTCAGCCAGACTCTACACGTGACTTTGTTTGGGCTTCCCCACAAAATGGCAGCTGGGTTCCAAGAAGAAGCATCCCCAAAGGGTAAGGTAAAAGTGCATGGCATTGTTATGGTCTTGCCTTGAAAGCCAGGTGGAGTCTTTTTTACCCTATTTTATTGTTTGTTTGTCACAAAATTCTGCCCAGATTCGGGGGGAAGGGACATAGACCTAATCATTTGATGGGAGGGGCAAGGTCACCATGTAATAAGAACATGTAGTATGGGAGCTTTGTGGGGTGCATCTTTGGAAAATATGCCTTCCACTTCCCTGGATCTTCTCTTTCCTTCATCACTGTTTCTGTCCTGCTTGGGTTTGATTCCACTCCCAGTAGTTTCTCTTGAGTCTGGGATCCTGTCCTGGATGGGATCCCTGGACGGATCAGATTTAGAAGGTCACGGGGGCCAGTCTGCATCAGAGCAGGCCTTGCCCTCACTGGCTCTTGGACTGGGCAGTTTCGGCCACTATGATTGAATTGGTCTGCAGCACTCTCTAGTGAACCTGCTGGCTCTTTAGGGGCCTCCTGTTGTCAGATCACCAGAGGCCTCGCTGCTTCTCTGCTTTCTCCTGCACAGATCCTGATAGTGTGTCTCCTGGCAGCTGGTCCTCACCAGGTTGGGATTTGGAAGTCTGTGAACTACATAGTCTTGTAGTTTTGTGTAAGTGTTGTCATTAGAGGTTTGGGCTTCCCAGGTGGCGCTAGTGGTAAAGAACTTGCCCGCCAATGCAGGAGACGCGAATTCGATCCCTGGGTGGGGAAGATCCCCTGGTGGAGGGCATTTCAGCCCACTCCAGTATTCCTGCCTGGAGAATCCCATGGACAGAGGAGCCTGGCGGGCTACAGTCCATAGGGTTGCACAGAGTTGGACATAACTGAAGTGACTTAGCACACACACATGCACATAGTTGCTTTACAATATTGTGTTAGTTTCTGCTATACAATGATGTAACTCAACTATGTATATACATATACACCTCCCTCTAGAGCCTCCCTCCCAGCCTCAGCACCATCCTACCCCTCTGGGTCATCACAGAGCACTGAGGTCAGCTCCTTGTGCTATACAGCAGGTTCCCAGTAGCTATCTATTTTACACATGATAGTGTATATATGTAAATTCCAATCTCCCAATTTGTGCTCCCCACCCCCATCCCGTGTCATACATCTGTTCTCTATATCTGCATCTCTATTCCTGACCTGAAATAGGTTCATCTGTACCATTCTTCTGTTGCCTGGTAGCTCAGCTGGTGAAGAATCTGCTTGCAATGCAGGAGACCCTGGTTTGATTCCTGGGATCAGGAAGATCCCCTGGAGAAGGGATAGGGTACCCACTCCAGTATTCAGGCCTAGAGAATTCAATGGACAGAGGAGCCTGGTGGGCCTCAGTCCAAAGACTGTAGGGGTCGCAAAGAGTCGGGCCCCAGTGAGCGAATTTCCCTTTCATTACCACCTGCCGCTTATTCTTTGGGCTTCCTTGGTGGTTCGGACAATAAAGAATCTGCCTTCAATGCAGGAGACGTGGTTTGATCCTTGGGTGGGGAAGATCCGCAGGAGAAGGAAAAAGCAACCCACTCCAGAAGACCTGCTGGAGAAGGAAAAGGCAACCCACTCCAGTAGTCATGCCTGGAGAATCACATGGATAGAGGAGCCTAGTGGGCCGCAGTCCATGGGCTCACAAACAGTTAAACACGACTGAGTGACTAACTTTCATGGTAGCATTCTTGTAGGTTCCACATATATGTGTTAATATATGATGTATTTTTTTCTCTTTCTAACTCACTTCCTCTGTATGACAGACTCAAGGGTTTAGACTTGGCTGTCTAGTTACTCTGTTTTTATGTGGGGATCTAGGGAGATCCAAAATAGTGCTGCCACTACTGCCATCATTTTATCAGAATTCACCCAAAGTGATCTTTTAAAAATGTGAATCAGATTGTGCCAGTGCTACTTGAAAGTCTCCAATAACATCCCACTGCAATGAGAATGAAATGCATGTCTTACCTTGTACATTTCAGTGCATTAGGACTTTATGTCCCCTCCACTACCTGTGCTCAGGCCACACTAGTGAATGTTGAATCCAGATTCCCTGATTCTATGGTAGCTGTCATTATGATCTCTAAGCTGCTTTGTCTTGAGGACCTCAATTTACTGAATAGCCTTTCCATCTCTAATAGTCTCTGACACTGTTAACCTGTGACATTCGTGGGGAATATGTCCCGGGGCCTTCTTGTTTCCACAAACACACAAATATTATAAAATTTCCTCCATAAAATGCAGTAAAGTATAACTAAAAAATGTAAGTGACCTCTGAATGTTTCTTTGAATACAGAACTAAAATCATTCCTAAAGCCTTTAAAATAAATCCAGCCACTAACATAAATGCTACACTACATTACACAAGCTTTTTATTTCAAGAGATGCTTATTATTCTCGTCCATGCCCTCTGATCTGGCAGATAGTGAAGTCCAGCTTAATTTGAAAACCTGCCATATTGACCTGGACTAGAAAAGACAAGCTGTCCTTGGGCACCTGAAATCTGATTATCACTTTTGAAAAAATGTTAAACAAGGCATCTTCAAATATAGCACTTCATTTCTCTTGAATGGGTATTCTGGTTTCTCCCTCTGGTCCTCTGTGAATTCCTATGTTTTGGGGAGACAGGCTTTCAAAAGGACTCCGTCAGCTGAAGTGTCCCCTGCCCAAAATCTCTCAGGCTTTTATAGAGCACTTCCTCTTGCTTTCAAATCAACTCTTGCTTGGAGGTGAAGCCAGGTCAGACCCCACCCTCATGTTTGGAATGAAGGTATATGCTCCTTGTCTGTCCATCAATTCTAATTTCCCTTTCCTATCATTGCAGTTTTCACTGTTGAGCAATTTGGCACCTCCTGAATATTATGCAACTATTTGCATATAGAAATATGGCACTAATCCTGTACTGAAAATTCAGCCCTTCATTCCTTCATTCATTTCCTGCTTGTGTTTTTCTGTGTAAGATGCAAATCTTTATTGTGTCTTTAATTTTCCTTTCCCCGAGGAAATGCAGTCTGCACAACAATGCAGAAATGTGGTAACTGGTCCACTGCTTGATGGTAGGGTTCGTGGTTTCATACAATGCTTATGAACTTTTCCTCTGGATACACAAATCCCAGCACTATACCAAGTACTTTCTATACACTTATTTCTTAATTTCTACCATAATCCTGCAGAACAAGGGACCGTATCCTCAAAGAAAACTAAGGCTCAAAGACTTCCCTGGTGGCTCAGTGATAAAGAATCCGCCTGCCAATGCAGAAGAAAACTAAGGTCCAGGGAAGTTAAGTAGAAGAGCAAAGCCGATTTTCTTTACAGATCTGACTCACTCGAGCTTCCCAGGTGGTGCAGTGGTGAAGAACCTGCCTGCCAATGCAGGAGATACAAGAGACGTAGATTTGATCCCTGGGTCGGAAGATCCCTTGGAGTAGGAAACAACAACCTAGCCAGTATTCTTGCCTGGAAAACACCATTGACAGAGAAGCCTGGTGGTCTACAGTCCGTGGGGTCTCAAAGAGTCAGACGTGACTGAGCACACACACACGCACCCCTGTTTAAAAGTCTCAGATGGTAAAGGACGTAGATTTGATCCCTGGGTCGGAAGATCCCTTGGAGTAGGAAACAACAACCTAGCCAGTATTCTTGCCTGGAAAACACCATTGACAGAGAAGCCTGGTGGTCTACAGTCCGTGGGGTCTCAAAGAGTCAGACGTGACTGAGCACACACACACGCACCCCTGTTTAAAAGTCTCAGATGGTAAAGGGTCTGTCTACAATGCGGGAGACCCAGGTTCGATCCCTGGGTTGGGAAGATCCCCTGGAGAAGGAAATGGCAATCCACTCCAGACTATTGCCTGGAAAAGCCCATGGACAGAGGAGCCTGGTGGGCTACATCCCCTGGGGTCGCAAAGAGTCGGACACGACTGAGCGATTTTGCTTCACTTCACTTTACAGTTCTTGTTAGTGTGTGTGTGTTTTGTGGATATCTATATTAGTTGTTTTGTGGAGTGAGAGCAGTACTGTTCAATAGAAATATATGATCCACAAATGCAAGTCAGATACACAATTTTATATTTTACTATAGCCATATTTTTAAAAGGCTTTCCTTGTGGCTCAGCTGGTAAAGAATCCACCTGCAGTGTGGCAGACCTGGGTTCAATCCCTGGGTTGGGAAGATCCTCTGGAGAAGGGAAAGGCTACCCACTCCAGTATTCTGGCCTAGAGAATTCCATGGACTGTATAGTCCATGGGGTCACAAAGAGTCGGACATGACTGAGTGACTTTCATGTTCACTTTTCACTTTCATAGCCATATTTTTAAGTCAGAAGAAACAGGTGAAGTTAAATTTAATGATGTATTTTATTAAACCAATGTATCCAAATTAGTATCATTTCAACATGCAATCAGTATAAAAATTGTTAATGAGCTATGTTACATTCTGGTTTTTTTTTTTCTTTCTTTGTACAATTCTTCAAACTTTGGCATGTGTTTTACACTTAGAATATGTTTCAACGTGGACTAGCCAAACTTTCAGTACTCATTAGCTGTGAATGGGTTGTGGCTGTCATGTTGTATTCCACAGAGGAAGGAAGGGTGAAAGCAACATATTAAAGATTGTGAGGTACAAAATAGGACTTCCTTCCTTTCTAAACCTCAGTTCTTCCATCTTTCTCCTGAAAGGCAAACAACTTTTTATGTACTTTTCAGAGTTATTCTGAACACCAGATATATTTTTCCTCATTTTTTTTTTGAACACAAAAGTACACTGTATACACTTTTATTGGAAAAGGAAAAGGCTACCCACTCCAGTATTCTGGCCTGGAGAATTCCATGGACTGTATAGTCCATGGGATTGCAAAGAGTCGGATACAACTGAGTGACTTTCATACATATACACACTTTATATTTTGCTTTTCCCTTAACACCATAATTTGGAGGTTATTCCTTAATAGTATAAGTGTGTGTATATGTTTATGTATGTGTGCCAGTATGCTTGTGGTTGTCTGTGTGTGTTCATTTAAATTCAACAAATATTTATTGATGAGCTACTATGTGCAACATGTGCAAGGCACTTGGGTTCTATCAGTGAACAAAACTGATAAATACTTCTGCCTTTGTATGTTATGTTTTAGAAAAAAAGAGAAAGACATTAAACACTTAACTTAATGAACTATTTAGTATATTATAATAGAAAGTAATAAATACAATAATCTAATTGCCAACGTCCATTGGATCATCGAAAAAGCAAGAGAGTTCCAGAAAAACATCGATTTCTGTTTTGTTGACTGTGTCAAAGCAGGTGTCTGTGTGTGTTCATTTAAATTCAACAAATATTTATTGATGAGCTACTGTGTGCAACATGTGCAAGGCACTTGGGTTCTATCAGTGAACAAAACTGCTAAATACTTCTGCCTTTGTATGTTATGTTTTAGAGGAAAGAGACAGACAATAAACACTTAATTTAATGAACTAGTTAGTATGTTATAATAGAAAGTAATAAATACAATAATCTAATTGCCAACGTCCGTTGGATCATCGAAAAAGCAAGAGAGTTCCAGAAAAACATCGATTTCTGTTTTGTTGACTGTGTCAAAGCCTTTGACTGTGTGGACCACAGCAAACTCTGGAAAATTCATGAAGAGTTGGGAATACTAGACCACCTTACCTACTTCTTGAGAAATCTGTATGCAGGTCAGGTAGCAACAGTTAGAACTGGACATGAAATAACAGACCGGTTCCTAAAAGGGAAAGGAGTACGTCAAGGCTGTATTTTGTCACTCTGCTTATTTAACTTATATGCAGAGTACATCATGAGAAACTCTGGGCTGGGTGAAGCACAAGCTGGAATCGAGATTGGCGGGAGAAATAGCAATAACCTCAGATATGCAGATGGTACCACCCTTATGGCAGAAAGTGAAGAGGAACTAAAAAGCCTCTTGATGAAAGTGAAAGAGGAGAGTGAAAAAGTTGGCTTAAAGCTCAACATTCAGAAANATCATGAGAAACTCTGGGCTGGGTGAAGCACAAGCTGGAATCGAGATTGGCGGGAGAAATAGCAATAACCTCAGATATGCAGATGGTACCACCCTTATGGCAGAAAGTGAAGAGGAACTAAAAAGCCTCTTGATGAAAGTGAAAGAGGAGAGTGAAAAAGTTGGCTTAAAGCTCAACATTCAGAAAACTAAGATCATGGCATCTGGTCCCATCACTTCATGAGAAATAGATGGGGAGACAGTGGAAACAGTGACAAATTTCATTTTTATGGGCTCCCAAATCACTGCAGGTGGTGATTGCAGCCATGAAATTAAAATTCTCTTACTCCTTAGAAGGAAAGTTATGACCAACCTAGTGAAGTGAAGCGAAATTGCTCAGTCGTGTCCGACTCTTTGCGACCCCATGGACTGCAGCTTATCAGACTCCTCCGTCCATGGGATTTTCCAGGCAAGAGTGCTGGAGTGGATTGCCATTTCCAACCTAGATAGCATATTAGAAAGCAGAGACATTACTTTGCCAACAAAGGTTGGTCTAGTCAAAGCTGTGGTTTTTCCAGTAGTCATGTATGTATGTGAGAGTTGGACTAAAAAGAAAGCTGAGCGCCAAAGAATTGATGCTTTTGAACTGTGGTGTTGGAGAAGACTCTTGAGGGTCCCTTGGACTGTAAGGAGATCCAACCAGTCCATTCTAAAGGAAATCAGTCCTGAATATTTATTGGAAGGACTGATGTTGAAGCTGAAGCTCCAATACTTTGGTCACCTGATGTGAAGAGTTGACTTGTTGGAAAAGACCCTGATGCTGGGAAAGACTGAAGGCAGGAGGAGAAGGGGACGGCAGAGGATGAAATGGTTGGATGGTATCACCAACTCAATGGACATGAGTTTGACTAAACCCTGGGAGTTGGTGATGGACAGGGAGGCCTGGTGTGCTTCATTCCATGGGGTTGCAAAGAATCAGACACGACTGAATGACTGAACAGAACTGAATAAATACTATGGGAAAAAAGGAAAAGAAAAAGTTGTGGGAGCAGGAATTTCCATTTCAAATGGGGTGCTAAGGAGAACCTCATTGAGAAGGTGAGATTTGCTCAGTGTCTTGAAGGAGGTGAGGAGTAATCTGTGGGTAAATCTAGGGGGATAGTGTTCCAAGAAGAGGGAGGGCAGTGCAGAGGCACAGAATGGAAGAGTTCCTGGCATGTGTTTTATTTTTAATTTGTTTCATTGAAGTACAGTTAGATTATCATGTTGTGTCAGTTTCAGATGTATAGCAAAGTGATTCAGTTATGTATATAGATATTATATATATAATGTATATATATTCTTTTTTCAGATTCTTTTCCAATATGGGTTGAAGTATTGAATATAATTTTCTGTGTTATAAAGTAGGACCCTGATGGTTATCTATTTTGTACTAAGTGTATATGTCAGTCCTAATTTCCTAATTTATCCCCACACTTTTCCCCTTTAATATCTGTAAGTTTGTTCTCTAAGTTTGTGTGTCTATTTCTGTTTTGTAAATAAATTTATGTGCATCAATTTTTTTTTAAGATTCCACTTATAAGTGTTATCATTTGATAGCTGTCTTTGTCTGACTTACTTCATCTAGTGTGATAGTCTCTCGGTCCAGCCTTGCTGCTGCCAGTGGCTGCTGCCAAGTCTCTTTGTGGCTGCATAGTATTCCGCTGTATACACATACCACATCTTCTTTAGGCATCCCTCTGTTGATGGACATGTAGGTTACTTCCATGTCTTGGCTACTGTAAATAATGCTGCAGTGAGCATTGGGGTTCATGTGCCTTTTCCTGAAGAGCATTGAGAAGGCCAGTGGAGCAGAGTGAAGTGGTTATTGAGAGCAGTGGATCTTGTTTGCTTGGCAGGCTCCTATAACCCCTAGAAATCTTACTTTGAGAGTAAGGAAGTTCACCAGGTTCTTACTGACAGCCACAAAGCAGTCCAACATTTGGAGGTGCCATATGCCAGTCTCCTATCAAGAGGGACACTTAGCTTGTTTCTGAAAACAGTGATATAGCATATATCTTTGAACCTATATGTTTTTGCTCACACGTGAACTTTCATGTAGAATAAATTCCTAGTAATGAAATAACTTGCTGAGGAGGTGCTTATTTTTTAACTTTCCCAGATATTGCTAATTTGCTGTCTGAAGAGCTTGTACAAATTTTTATTGCCATCCACAGTGTAGGGGAGTGCTGTTTTCTTATTACCACTATATCCATTAGTCAACAATTTTATTTTTGCCAATTCTGTGAGTAAAAGTGTTCCCTTACTGGCATGATTTGAGGATAACTCCTCCTCTACTCTAAATCTTATAATAATGTGGATTATATTCTGCTGCTCTTCCATTTCTCATGGCTCCCAATTACTTTGTACTCACATCTCTTCATAGCATGTATTGCTTTGTATTTTAATTGGTTATGTCCCTGCCTCCTATCTCTTTATTATAAGCTTCTCAAGAGACAGACCAACGTCTTATTGCTTTATACCCTCCCCCCATGCATAGAACTTTACTTAATTCGCAAGGAGCAGTTATTATATCTTTGTTGATTAATAAGTGAATGGTATAATTCTGTTTGCATTATGCTATATAACTTACAATTATGAATTTGATAATTAAAATGATAGCAGTAGCTGTCACTGAAACATTTTGGTTTATTGGATTGTATGTTTCTGACTGCTAGCTGAGAAAAATTATGTATTCCATCCTGTAGTGTTCAGGATGGAAATAGTCAATGCACTATCTTATTTCTAATCCCCAGAGTAAGCATTTCTTTAAATATACAAAAAAGTGAGTGGGACTGAATTGGATCCGTATGTAGGTGACAATATATACAGTTCAATCAGACTTCTGTAGTTTCATCTGCTTCTGTCTAGCTTGCTATCTTGAAACTGAGCAGCATTTTCTGGTTTGTAGCCTTGGGCATCTGGCTGCTGAGGTCACGAGGCCACTGGCTATACTGTCACTTAGTTTTGAGAATCTTAAAAATGTGATTTGAAAATGGATTTGGGCAGAGGATTGTGTGGGCTGAGGGAGATGAGCCATGTTGCTGGGCTGGGTTTCCCTGTATACTTGCGTCCCTGGAGAGAGTAACAAATGTTCTATTTTGGAAATGTACTAAATCTCTCTCCTCCACACACAGAACCATATGAAGAGTTCTGAGAAGCCACATGGTAAAGAAAACTGTTTATCCCAGTGTTTCTCAAATTGATTTGACAACTGGAAATCATCTTTTTCCTAGTCACACCTATCAGGATATCAGTATTCCACAGAATAGAGTTGGAGAAAAACACGAGAAATTGTTTTTGTTTTTTTTTTTCCATTTTTATTGTTGTTGTTCTTAAGTCACTAAGTCCTGTCCGACTCTTTGTGACCTCATGGACTGCCACACACTAGACTTCTGTATCCTTCACTATCTCCTGGAGTTTGCTCACAAAATAATTATAGAAATTGATCATATTTATCACTTATACCTATTTTCAGTTCAGAGTATATATTCATCAAATGAAGAGTAGCCATCTAGTATGGACTTGTTTGTAGCTGCTGACAACAGAGGAACTGCCACAGAGGAATTGCACATTAATTTAGCGATCTATTTTATACATAGACTACATCCTAAGACTAACTAGAAACATTAAGGTTAACCTGAGAGTTGTTTAGGAACAGGTATAAGCCTGAAAATGGGTAATGAAGAAAGTGAGAATTTTAAAAAATAAACCTATATATTAATTTCTCCTAAGAATAAAAGATCTGAAGATCTTCAGATACCTGAAATGATGTCAGAGAAAGGCTAACTTCTGCCTGTATAGTCAAACAGGCCAACTGATGACCAGTTTTACTTGTATTTTAAATTATGGAGATTTAACAGACTGCAAGGAGATCAAACCAGGCAATCCTAAAGGAAATCAGTCCTGAATGTTTATTGAAAGGACGGATGCCGAAGCTGAAACTCCAATACTTTGGCCACCTGATGCGAAGAGCTGACTCATTGGAAAAGACCCCAATGCTGGGAAACATTGAAGGCGGGAGGACAAGGGGACAACAGAGGATGAGATGGTTGGATGGCATCACCGACTCAATGGACTTGAGTCTGAGCAAGCTCCGGGAGTTGGAGATGGACAGGGAGGCCTGGTGTGCCGCAGTCCGTGGGGTCTCAGAGAGCTGGACACGACTGAGCTGAGCAGACTGAGAGCTTTAATTTGTGTATGGAGGTTCTTAAATGGGCCTCCCCTCCCTGTGTTACAGCTCGTGTTTTTCAGGCTGTCTAATGTGCTCAGCTTGCTTCTTCCTCTTCTCATTTCTCTGTCTCCTCTCTGTGCTCCTTACAAACATTCGCTAGACTGGCAATTAGGGACTGAGCACAGATGCAGCCTTTAATTTAATTTCACATGCCATCATTTGAAACATGACCGAGTGCGTGCTGCTTCTGGCCTTTTGAGTGCTGGGAAATCAATATGTTAATTTACTTCCATCTTTTCAAATCATTTTTGAGAGAGAGCAAGCGCCTCCTGTGAAATGAGAGGCTCACCCCCAGGAGGGGTGGCTGTGTGTCTGAGACATAGCCCCAAGTACTTGCATTCTCCCACCCTATCCTGCTTTGTGAATCAGTTGTGTTTCATAGTGTATTTGTAAATTGACTGATTGGGACTTGGAGCACGTTTTTTCCTCCTCCTGGAAAATGTTGCTCATGATTATTAAGAATCTAGACCAGTCCTTAAAAACCCATTAAACCCTGCTGCCCCTGCTGCTAAGTCACTTCAGTCGTGTCCGACTCTGTGCGACCCCATAGACAGCAGCCCCCCAGGCTCCCCCATCCCTGGGATTCTCCAGGCAAGAACACTGGAGTGGGTTGCCATTTCCTTCTCCAATGCATGAAAGTGAAAAGTGAAAGTGAAGTCGCTCAGTCATGTCTGACTCTTAGCGACCCCATGGACTGTAGCCCACCAGGCTCCTCCATCCATGGGATTTTCCAGGCAAGGGTACTGGAGTGGAGTGCCATTGCCTTCTCCGCATNTAAGTGAATGGTATAATTCTGTTTGCATTATGCTATATAACTTACAATTATGAATTTGATAATTAAAATGATAGCAGTAGCTGTCACTGAAACATTTTGGTTTATTGGATTGTATGTTTCTGACTGCTAGCTGAGAAAAATTATGTATTCCATCCTGTAGTGTTCAGGATGGAAAGAGTCAATGCACTATCTTATTTCTAATCCCCAGAGTAAGCATTTCTTTAAATATACAAAAAACTGAGTGGGACTGAATTGGATCCGTATGTAGGTGACAATATATACAGTTCAATCAGACTTCTGTAGTTTCATCTGTTTCTGTCTAGCTTGCTATCTTGAAACTGAGCAGCATTTTCTGGTTTGTAGCCTTGGGCATCTGGCTGCTGAGGTCACGAGGCCACTGGCTATACTGTCACTTAGTTTTGAGAATCTTAAAAATGTGATTTGAAAATGGATTTGGGCAGAGGATTGTGTGGGCTGAGGGAGATGAGCCATGTTGCTGGGCTGGGTTTCCCTGTATACTTGCGTCCCTGGAGAGAGTAACAAATGTTCTATTTTGGAAATGTTATACTAAATCTCTCTCCTCCACACACAGAACCGTATGAAGAGTTCTGAGAAGCCACACGGTAAAGAAAACTGTTTATCCCAGTGTTTCTCAAATTGATTTGACAACTGGAAATCATCTTTTTCCTAGTAACACCTATCAGGATATCAGTATTCCACAGAATAGAGTTGGAGAAAAACATGAGAAATCGTTCTGTTGGTTTTTTTTCCATTTTTATTGTTGTTGTTCTTAAGTCACTAAGTCCTGTCCGACTCTTTGTGACCTCATGGACTGCCACACACTAGACTTCTCTATCCTTCACTATCTCCTGGAGTTTGCTCACAAAATAATTATAGAAATTGATCATATTTATCACTTATACCTATTTTCAGTTCAGAGCATATATTCATCAAATGAAGAGTAGCCATCTAGTATGGACTTGTTTGTAGCTGCTGACAACAGAGGAATTGCCACAGAGGAATTGCACATTAATTTAGCAATCTATTTTATACATAGACTACATCCTAAGACTAACTAGAAACATTAAGGTTAACCTGAGAGTTGTTTAGGAACAGGTATAAGCCTGAAAATGGGTAATGAAGAAAGTGAGAATTTTAAAAAATAAACCTAGATATTAATTTCTCCTAAGAATAAAAGATCTGAAGATCTTCAGATACCTGAAATGATGTCAGAGGAAGGCTAACTTCTGCCTGTATAGTCAAACAGACCAACTGATGACCAGTTTTGCTTGTATTTTAAATTATGGAGATTTAACAGACTGCAAGGAGATCAAACCAGGCAATCCTGAAGGAAATCAGTCCTGAATGTTCATTGGAAGGACGGATGCTGAAGCTGAAACTCCAATACTTTGGCCACCTGATACAAAGAGCTGACTCATTGGAAAAGACCCCAATGCTGGGAAACATTGAAGGCGGGAGGAGAAGGAGACAACAGAGGATGAGATGGTTGGATGGCATCACCGACTCGATGGACTTGAGTCTGAGCAAGCTCCGGGAGTTGGAGATGGACAGGGAGGCCTGGTGTGCCGCAGTCCGTGGGGTTGCAGAGAGCCGGACACGACTGAGCTGAGCAGACTGAGAGCTTTAATTTGTGTATGGAGGTTCTTAAATGGGCCTCCCCTCCCTGTGTTACAGCTCGTGTTTTTCAGGCTGTCTAATGTGCTCAGCTTGCTTCTTCCTCTTCTCATTTCTCTGTCTCCTCTCTGTGCTCCTTACAAACATTCGCTAGACTGGCAATTAGGGACTGAGCACAGGACACGACTGAGCTGAGCAGACTGAGAGCTTTAATTTGTGTATGGAGGTTCTTAAATGGGCCTCCCCTCCCTGTGTTACAGCTCGTGTTTTTCAGGCTGTCTAATGTGCTCAGCTTGCTTCTTCCTCTTCTCATTTCTCTGTCTCCTCTCTGTGCTCCTTACAAACATTCGCTAGACTGGCAATTAGGGACTGAGCACAGATGCAGCCTTTAATTTAATTTCACATGCCATCATCTGAAACATGACCGAGTGCGTGCTGCTTCTGGCCTTTTGAGTGCTGGGAAATCAATATGTTAATTTACTTCCATCTTTTCAAATCATTTTTGAGAGAGAGCAAGCGCCTCCTGTGAAATGAGAGGCTCACCCCCAGAAGGGGTGGCTGTGTGTCTGAGACATAGCCCCAAGTACTTGCATTCTCCCACCCTACCCTGCTTTGTAAATCAGTTGTGTTTCATAGTGTATTTGTAAATTGACTGTCTGGGACTTGGAGCACTTATTTTCCTCCTACTGGAAAATGTTGCTCATGATTATTAAGAATCTAGACCAGTCCTTAAAAACCCATTAAACCCTGCTGCCCCTGCTGCTAAGTTGCTTCAGTCTTGTCCGACTCTGTGCGACCCCATAGACGGCAGCCCCCCAGGCTCCCCCGTCCCTGGGATTCTCCAGGCAAGAACACTGGAGTGGGTTGCCATTTCCTTCTCCAATGCATGAATGTGAAAAGTGAAAGTGAAGTCGCTCAGTCATGTCTGACTCTTAGCGACCCCATGGACTGTAGCCCACCAGGCTCCTCCATCCATGGGATTTTCCAGGCAAGGGTACTGGAGTGGAGTGCCATTGCCTTCTCCGCATTAAACCCTAGTGTGTCTAAATCGTGTTACAAACACTTCATGGAAGCTGCATTGGTACAAGTTGATTTCCAGTTGAAGAGAAGGAACAGTCCTACTCTCTTCTATAGGATTCACAGACCATTAGGGCAGCTTTGGGTTCCATTTCCTTTTAGCATCCAGATCTTACTGGTGACTCGTATGCAGTTCATGGTAAGATGAAACTGCCAAGGTTCTTCCTACATCAAATGCTCCAAGGTTAAAGCTGTACCATCCCCCACTTTCTTATACCTGTGCAGTTAAAATATTTTTTGTTAATGAAAAATCTGTCCTTGTTACATTCCATCTTGGTTTTGCTCATGCAAGTGGAGTGCTCTGTGAATCTTCATTTTATCACCATTCAGCACATTCGCTTTAACTCAGTTGTGTCACTTCATGTTGGGTTAGTTTTATTTCTGTACCTTTATACAAACTGTGGATAGAAATGTGGGACAGGAAGCTTCAAGAGCTTCAGTTTTCAGAGCATTTTCACAAGAAAACATAGTTCAGTTGAACACCCCTTAAACTGTGAGGATGAAGCTAATGATCATCTTGATTTTTGTCTTTATGGGTGGCAAAGTATAGCAAGAAGGTTATGAATAATTGATGACTCTGAAGCATACTCTAAGCATTAAGTTATCTCACTGATAACTCAGATATACTGTTGTCTAGTTTTTGAATATATATTTTAAGCTCCCATTTTCTAACACCATTTAAGTTTACCATGACTGCAGAGTTAACCACAGTAGTTCTTGGATTCGGGAACTACTGTGGTTAATCTCTGCAGAGCTGTGGAAAACTTGACCATACTATGAATGCAAAAAAGGTGGTCAGAGCTAATTTTTTATTTTGATACTTTTTTAACATTGTACAAAAGCAAAAACAGTGGAGAACAATGAGTTGGTCCCTTTCTTTGTTCTTTGCAAGACCAGACCTTATATTAATATAATCAACCTGAGCTTTCCAAGGTACTAGAAACCTGACGGTATATGAGGGCCTCAGTAACTATTAAACTGTCATTTCTAGGCTGGCTGTCTGTCATGATTTCGTTTTGTATCTGCCACCATCAACAGAATTGCAAGAATTCCTTCTCCCCTTAAATCTCCTCCACATACCAACTCTCCGGTTTGTTTTGGAAGTCTTGTGTTCACTTGGTCTAGGAAGTTCTGTTTTCCCAGCAGCCATGTGATTAGGAGCCTATCTTATAGCCTTGTGGGTCTCCTCCCACTCTGAAAGCTCTGAGGCATGGCTGTCCCTCTGTGTTCAGCCCCCATTCGCATCTCTCGTCGGCTTCAAGGATCCACCCAGATGGGCAAAGTTCTTTTCCTCCCCCTTGTGCTATACATGGATGTTAGAGTGGACTGCTCTTCAAAGCCTAAGGGGCTTTAAAGCAGTGGTGTTCTGTCTCTAGTCCCCAGAGTTCTGACACAAGCCTAGGGGCTGAGAGTAACACACACTAATGACTCAGAATCAGGTGCGTCTCTAACCTGACTCTATTAGCCTTTTAGACTAAGCCTTTGCATGGCAGCAGCCTTCTCTCTTAGGATATATTATTCCCTTGGTGGTTTCTCATTCCTCTGTTAAAGACGTAACCCCATTAGCCCTTCAGACTGCTCAGCTGTGGCTTGCAGCTGTGCTTGCAGATGCATGTTCTCAATCTTGAATCTCATCAATAAAATGTCCTTTTGTGTCATTTTCAATAATATGCCAAAAGATCTGGCTTATTTGGGCTTCTAGCTCCCCACGCTGGCCTTTGGGATGTCACTTTAATATTCTTTCTTATGTGCCAGTTCTTCCAAGCTGCATGATTTATCATTTAAGATCAAGAGCCATGGAGGAGTTCCCTGCTCAGGTTCTCCACTGAAGCAAACTAGGGTAGGGCTGAGGGTTCCAACTCTGGATTTCCCAGGGTGACATTCTAGCTTTGCACGTGACTTCAGGCAACTCACTCAGTGTTACTAAGCCCAGTTCCCTAAACCATAACATGGGGATGATGAGGCAGTACCTATGTCATGGGGTTGTTGGAACATCAAGTGAGATAATCCTTTAAAATACCTGCACAGTATCTAGACTATATTAAGGTCTTAATAAGTCTTGGGTGTTTGGTTATTGGGCTTCCCTGATGGCTCACTGGTAAAGAATCTGCCTGCCAGTGCAGCAACCAGGTCAGAAAGATCCCCTGGAGAAGGAAATGGCAACCCACCCGCGTATTCTTGCTTGGGAAATCCCACAGACAGAGGAGCCTGACCGGCTACAGTCCATAGGATCACAGAGCCAAACACCACTTAGCAGCCAAACAACAACAACAAATTTGGTTATCACCAGCATCATTATCGTTTCTATTACGCCATTCAAGCTTTTTTACATGTCATTTCTATGTGTAGGTCCTGTCTGAATAAGCTGAAGGCCCTTCTACCGGTTTTGACACCTGCAATGTTCCTTCCTGGTCTTACCCTCTGTAGTAGATCCTAGTTTTGCTATATGTGGCCTGAATAGTAAAGACTTGGGTTCTATGCAGAGCTAGTGAGATAACTCTTTTTGTTTACTTCAGGCTTTAAGGAGTTACTTTTTTCCCAAAACCATTTAGCCTTGAGATGACCCTTGTTCCCAAGAGCCCCTCCAAGAGCCAGGTCTTCAAAGTTGTGAAACCCTCTAAGTAAATTAGAGTGAGTCTTAGAATTCACCTGTTCTTTGAGGGGAACTTTAGCCCTGAGTGGCTAAAAGCAGATTGTATCTGAAGCTCTTTAGACCAAAATGAGTCCCAAATTAAGCAACAGACAGTGAGAGGGACTTATTTTATGATGTACTCTGTGGTTTGATTATTTGCTTGGATGGGAGTGGCTGCATCTATGTGAGTTATGTGTGTGTGTGTGTGTGTGTATGTGTGTGCATGCGCAAGGTCTGTATGCTTATGGCCCAATATGTATATTTTAATACAATTGAAACTTAATGGTGCATTGTGTTGCTATATTAGATTTGAGTATCAGGTTGGGAAAATGTCATAATGAGAATAAAAGTATCATTATTAAAATGAATTTTCTTTAAATAGGATTTTCTGAATTTAAGTGTGAGATTAGGACTCTAAAAGCTGAAATGGCCTGTGGTGTTGCGTCTTCGACATGTCTGAGTAGTAAACCACAACACATAGGTCAGCTGCTGAGTTTTGTGTTGTGGGATAGACTGATAAATTAGGGATGCTGGTACCATGAGATAGAGAGTACAACTTGTTATGTTTATTAACATAAAGGAAGAAATCCCAAATACATAGTAAAGTGAAAGCAGACCCCTGGTCCATCCAGCTCATCTCTGCAAGCTCATTGTCCATGTGTTTATAGCTCGGTCACCTGCTTCTCTCTCGCTATCAGATGGCCCTCTTCCAGTTTTCCTGCCTCAGCTCCCCCCTGGGCTGAACCAGTGGGTCTGCCTCCGGACATCACTCTGCTGTTTGCTGTTCTGTCCTGGTTAACTCTTTGCCCCATGGAATGCAAAACCACTTCCACACAGTAAACTTGGACCTGACCCAGCTATAAAAATAAATGTCTTACCACATCTGTGAATGTACTTCATACTGAATCAAACTCTCCATCCAGGCACTCTTAAATTTTAGATCCCCAGAGCAATAACTTAGTCTGAATTTGAAGTTTGATTGACCTAAAGACTGCCTTTCCTGTTGTTTATTTGGTTAGTCATGTGTTTATTCATTATTCCATCCTTTTGTTAAACATTTGTTGAGCATCCAGTATGTCATAGTAAAAACAGAAGCTCCCATTTATGGAACACTTACGTGTTAGGTGTTGTGCTATATATATTACATGTTTATATATATATATTTTCAGATTCTTTTCCATTTTAGGTTATTGTAAGATATTGAATATACTTCCCTGTGCTATACAGTAGGACCTTGTTTATTGTATATATTACATTGTACTATATTAACAGTGTGTATTTGTTAAAACCAAATTGTTTTGGAAATAAATTCATCTGTATCTTCTTTTAAGATTCTACACATAAATGATATCATATTTTGTCTTTCTGTATTTGACTTTGCTTAGTATGATAATAGGTAGAAGGCAATGGCACCCCGCTCCAGTACTCTTGCCTGGAAAATCCCATGGACGGAGGAGCCTGGTGGGCTGCAGTCCATGGGATCAGAAGAGTTGGACACAACTGAGCGACTTCACTTTCACTTTTCACTTTCCTGCATTGGAGAAGGAAATGGCAACCCACTCCAGTGTTCTTGCCTGGAGAATCCCAGGGACGGGGGAGCCTGGGGGGCTGCCGTCTCTTGGGTCACACGGACTCGGACATGACTGAAGCGACTTAACAGCAGCAGCAGCAGCAGCAGTGTGATAATCTCTAAGTCCATTCATGTTGCTGCAAATGGCATATTTCATTCTTTTTTATGGCTGAGGAATATTCCAGTGTGTGTGTGTGTGTATCACATTTGAATGGCTCTAACACCCAGTCTTCAACCAGGTTACCAGAGCAGTTTTAAATTATAAACAATGAATCTGTTCTATTATCCAGCCCTCTTAGCCCTCACTAATTAAACTCAAGAGTGTCATCATGGTGAGTTCAGGAAGGAAATATTTCCTTTCCTAATACTCTGTTATTTTTTGTGAGCTCAGGAATGGACACAGAGAAAGCAATACATGCAGCCAAGAAGATGTAAACTAATACTGCAAAAAATTATTCGTTGTTATGATGAACTTGCTGGAAAGGAGGATTTTCTTCTTCTTAGATTCAAAGGGTTTGCGGCAGTCAGAAAAATAATGAATGATTCTGTTGAAAAATAATAGATGCATGTATGTGTACAACTGATTCACTTTGCTATACACCTGAAGCTAACACAGCCATGTTAATCAGCTATGTGCCAATATAAAATAATAATTTTAGAAAAAGATAATGAAGAGATGCTAAGCATGCTGGAGACTTTTCTCTATGACAGAGTCAATTTCTCAGATGCTGTGTTCTGAAAATGACACCTGTGAATAATGCAGTGAAGAAATCACACCTCAGGGGGATTCATTCTTTCCCACTTCTCTGTTGGAGACCAATGGCCTTTCCATGCTTGATTCATTTGATTATTAGGGGAGAACTATTTCATATGCCTGGGCTTCCCTGGGCGGTGGTAAAGAATCCACCTGCAATGCAGGAGACCTGGGTTGGATTCCTGAGTTGAGAAGCTCCCCTGGAGGAGGGCATGGCAACCCAATCCAGTATTCTTGCCTGGAGAATCCCATGGACAGAGGAGCCTGGTGGGCTATAGTCCATGGGGTCACAAAAGTCAGACACGACTGAGCGACTAAGCACAGCATTTCATATACATACAGGAAGANAGTATTCTTGCCTGGAGAATCCCATGGACAGAGGAGCCTGGTGGGCTATAGTCCATGGGGTCACAAAAGTCAGACACGACTGAGCGACTAAGCACAGCATTTCATATACATACAGGAAGAAGGAGTAAAGACGTGGTTCTCGGACTTCATTGAGCACACTCACAAGAGCAGGTAGTACAGTGAAGTTTCTGGGGTCTCATCCAGAGTGATTCTGACCTAGCACATCTGGACCGGGACCTGAGAGTCTGCATTCTCAATGGGCACACCAGGGGAATTCTATGACAGTGGTCTGAGGACTACACTCACAGAAAGGGTGATGTAAAAGCACATTTCCAGCCAGAGATCTATTTTATTGAGGCAGTGATCCTCAAAGCGTGGTCCCCGAACAGCCCAGTATCACCTGGGAACTTGTTAGGAAAACCAGCTCAGACCTCCTAAGCCAGAACGTCTGGGAGTAGGGCCCAGCAATCTGTGTTTTAACAACGACTCCAGGGGATTCTGAGCAAGAGCCGCTGGCTGCAGGCAAGCCAAGAGCTGTTGTAGAATCCTGCACCACTGGCTCTCAGATGCAGCTGCACATTGGAATCACCTGGGGAGGTTTAGAAACGGGGTCACATTGCCAGAGATTCTGATTGAGTCGGTCTGGGATGGAGGCTGGATATCAGGATGTTTCCAAAGGCCCCCAGGCTGCTCTAATGTATAACAAAGTTTGAGAACCACTGTCCTACAGCTCTGGTTGTGAGTTTTTCCTCACTCTGTAATGTGAAAACTCTTTAATGGAAGTGCCTTTGTCTGTGGTCACAATAAAATGCCCATGTATCAAGAAAAGGATAAACTTCATTATAGATAAACAATGCCTAGCTATCTTGTTTATTCTCCATAATATACCCTTATACTGAGCGTGAAAAAGGCACAAAACCTTCTCCAGGATGAAATAAGAACCCAGTGTTCCTGCCTTCACTCCTTCAGCCTGCTCGCCAGTCCACCAGGCCACGTAAACACTCACATCACCGACTTTCTCAGTTCCCGCAGGTGCAGCATCCCCTGTGCTGGCAGTCTCATCTTTATTTCCATAGAAGCAGTTGGCAAGGTTGCAAGTCCAAGCCAACCAAATCGGTAGCACCCCCAGCTGCATGTGACTGTACATGAGTGTGCATTTGTAGACGAATACGTCAGTGATGGTGAGAGTAAAAAAAATGTCTTTTGCGGAAGAGGATGCCTGCTAAACCAAGGTTATATAAAATACTAATTTCAGTGAAGTTCATTAGAAAGTGCCGGCAGTTTGCAAGTGGCGTTCCCTAATGGAAGACCCCGTTACCTGGTTTTCTCCTCTAAGTCCGGGCACGCAGTGTTAATGTGCTGTCCCACCTCCATCTTCAATACAACATATAGCAAATAGAGCATTTAATCAGTGTCACTGAATGTATAGTTCTGTGACTCCAGCATTTCTCAAAGTGCTTCTTCAAGGACATAGAAGTTATTCCTCATTGCTGGAACGGATTGATTCTACCTTTTATAAGCCTGCAGGATATAAGCGTGTGACAGGAATTGTGTTGATTCTTAACCCTGTGTTCTTCCTGTTATGAGGTCTGTGGTTGTTTTAACAAGGCACAGCACAAATGAGTCATTGGACCTCAGTGTTGTTCCAAAGGGAACAACCCAAGGCTATTATCTTGTTCTAAGACATTACCTCACATGGCACCAAAACACGTACGCATGTTACGTCTCTGGTGGATAAAGCTGAGGAGAGGCGAACTGACATCCTGGCAGGGCTGCTCCATCTCAGTTGACTCATGTATAAATTATTTGCTTGCCTTCTGCTTCAGTGATTATGTAGTTTTCTCTCATGCTAGTTGCAATTTTTCAGCCTACTGTGAGAAATCATGCCTGGTAGGCTATTAATCCCGTCAAAGGTCAGTTATACTGATTAAAGCTATTTTTTTAACATAGAGACTACCACTTACTGGGAAGGCAAAAACGGTGATGTACAGCATTCTTCTTCAGCTTCTGCTTAGTTAGATCTATCAGAAAAGTCTAGTGTCTTTAATCTTGTCTGAGACCTTTCCATTGAAATAACTCTTTAAGCATCTAAGCCCAGATGCTGTGAATGAAAGTCATTTTGTTTGTTTGTTTGTTTGTTTTCCAAGTCCCTTATCCTTAGATGCATCTTCTGGGAATTTCTTCTGCCTTCCCATCTCCCTTTCTCCTTATCCCCCAGAGATGGCTGAATTCTTCTGATTTGGAGTGTGTCTGGAGATACCTTGTTAATGTGAAGTACTTTTAAATCTGGAATTTAAACATGTCTCTTTGTAACAATAAGACTAGCTTAAACTGAATTTTTAAAGCAAATCAAATTAAACCATTTATATTCAAAAGCTGTACAAAGGCTTTTCTGAGATTTGAAGATGATTAGATTGGTAGCAGGATTAAAGAAATTAATCGCAAAAAATTGTGGACCATTCTTTAAACCTCTGCTTTAATGCCTGTTACCTGGAAACACACACACAAAAGGTTTAGTGAAGGGGGTGTAATGCAAGCACATCTCAGGCAGTTGCTTGCTAAATTCTACATCACTTCAAATTTTGTCAAAGTGTTTCCTGTTTCATGGATGAAGAAACTGAGGCAAAGATGTGTTATGACCTGCCTTTGAGCCAGTGACTTTTAGGTTATGGTTCTGTTGGAGGGTTCCTTTAGACCTTGAGGAACATAAGAGTTTTAAGACTCACCTACTAATTTTGCTTTTATACATGCACTTTTCATAATGAAATTCAATTAAAAACCACCATTCCTTTTTATATGGGAAGTGTGTTTACTGCAATTAGTATATTTTACCTCTAATTATAAAAATCTTTTTGCAGTTCTTTTTATTAGTCAAACATATGGATTTCAAGAATGATTTTCATTTAAAATGACTGATGATTGTATTTTTGTCAAATTAGAGACCAATATTAAAAAGATATTCCACTTCCTCACTGCCGGTTGTTACTTAAGCCAAGCCATGCCAAACTGACTTTCAGTCTTTAGTATTTGTGCTTCTGGTCATTTTTTGAGTAATTATCTAAGCAATTAGGTCACCTGATCTACTGCTCAATCATCAGGCTTATCTTCTTTTAGTTAATGGTATCCTGTTCACTTTTAAGTCATTTCAAATTTTTATTTAAATGCTTTAAAACTAAATCCTTGAACCACAGAATTTTTCATCTCCTGTAACTTAAAGATGATTAAGCCCAACCTATTTTTAATGGGTAACAAATTGCAGTGGAAAGGGGAAACCAGAGTGATTTCCTTATCCACATGTTCATTCTCTTATTCACAGTCAGTGCTTGCTTGATGGTGGGTAGATGCTTTAGTAGGTATTACTCAAAACTTCAGTTGATGAGAATATGCTTGCATGAACTCTGTATTAGAAAGAGTATGTTGGAACTCCATTAAATAAAAATCACAAGTATACCATCAGCAAGTTTATATTTTAATGAAAAGATTAACCAGTCTTGGCCTTGATTGTTGATCTTTCAGTCAAGGTTTTGTCCATACCCAGCAAGGTATTGTCAGAACTTCCTGTACTGTTATTCAGTTCAGGTCAGTTCAGGCGCTCAGTCGTGTCTGACTCTTTGCGACCCCATGAATCGCAGCACGCCAGGCCTCCTGTCCATCACCAAATGTGTGTGTGTGTGTGTGTGTATGTGTGTGCATGCGCAAGGTCTGTATGCTTATGGCCCAATATGTATATTTTAATACAATTGAAACTTAATGGTGCATTGTGTTGCTATATTAGATTTGAGTATCAGGTTGGGAAAATGTCATAATGAGAATAAAAGTATCATTATTAAAATGAATTTTCTTTAAATAGGATTTTCTGAATTTAAGTGTGAGATTAGGACTCTAAAAGCTGAAATGGCCTGTGGTGTTGCGTCTTCGACATGTCTGAGTAGTAAACCACAACACATAGGTCAGCTGCTGAGTTTTGTGTTGTGGGATAGACTGATAAATTAGGGATGCTGGTACCATGAGATAGAGAGTACAACTTGTTATGTTTATTAACATAAAGGAAGAAATCCCAAATACATAGTAAAGTGAAAGCAGACCCCTGGTCCATCCAGCTCATCTCTGCAAGCTTCATTGTCCATGTGTTTATAGCTCGGTCACCTGCTTCTCTCTCGCTATCAGATGGCCCTCTTCCAGTTTTCCTGCCTCAGCTCCCCCCTGGGCTGAACCAGTGGGTCTGCCTCCGGACATCACTCTGCTGTTTGCTGTTCTGTCCTGGTTAACTCTTTGCCCCATGGAATGCAAAACCACTTCCACACAGTAAACTTGGACCTGACCCAGCTATAAAAATAAATGTCTTACCACATCTGTGAATGTACTTCATACTGAATCAAACTCTCCATCCAGGCACTCTTAAATTTTAGATCCCCAGAGCAATAACTTAGTCTGAATTTGAAGTTTGATTGACCTAAAGACTGCCTTTCCTGTTGTTTATTTGGTTAGTCATGTGTTTATTCATTATTCCATCCTTTTGTTAAACATTTGTTGAGCATCCAGTATGTCATAGTAAAAACAGAAGCTCCCATTTATGGAACACTTACGTGTTAGGTGTTGTGCTATATATATTACATGTTTATATATATATATTTTCAGATTCTTTTCCATTTTAGGTTATTGTAAGATATTGAATATACTTCCCTGTGCTATACAGTAGGACCTTGTTTATTGTATATATTACATTGTACTATATTAACAGTGTGTATTTGTTAAAACCAAATTGTTTTGGAAATAAATTCATCTGTATCTTCTTTTAAGATTCTACACATAAATGATATCATATTTTGTCTTTCTGTATTTGACTTTGCTTAGTATGATAATCGGTAGAAGGCAATGGCACCCCGCTCCAGTACTCTTGCCTGGAAAATCCCATGGACGGAGGAGCCTGGTGGGCTGCAGTCCATGGGATCAGAAGAGTTGGACACAACTGAGCGACTTCACTTTCACTTTTCACTTTCCTGCATTGGAGAAGGAAATGGCAACCCACTCCAGTGTTCTTGCCTGGAGAATCCCAGGGACGGGGGAGCCTGGGGGGCTGCCGTCTCTTGGGTCACACGGACTCGGACATGACTGAAGCGACTTAACAGCAGCAGCAGCAGCAGCAGTGTGATAATCTCTAAGTCCATTCATGTTGCTGCAAATGGCATATTTCATTCTTTTTTATGGCTGAGGAATATTCCAGTGTGTGTGTGTGTGTATCACATTTGAATGGCTCTAACACCCAGTCTTCAACCAGGTTACCAGAGCAGTTTTAAATTATAAACAATGAATCTGTTCTATTATCCAGCCCTCTTAGCCCTCACTAATTAAACTCAAGAGTGTCATCATGGTGAGTTCAGGAAGGAAATATTTCCTTTCCTAATACTCTGTTATTTTTTGTGAGCTCAGGAATGGACACAGAGAAAGCAATACATGCAGCCAAGAAGATGTAAACTAATACTGCAAAAAATTATTCGTTGTTATGATGAACTTGCTGGAAAGGAGGATTTTCTTCTTCTTAGATTCAAAGGGTTTGCGGCAGTCAGAAAAATAATGAATGATTCTGTTGAAAAATAATAGATGCATGTATGTGTACAACTGATTCACTTTGCTATACACCTGAAGCTAACACAGCCATGTTAATCAGCTATGTGCCAATATAAAATAATAATTTTAGAAAAAGATAATGAAGAGATGCTAAGCATGCTGGAGACTTTTCTCTATGACAGAGTCAATTTCTCAGATGCTGTGTTCTGAAAATGACACCTGTGAATAATGCAGTGAAGAAATCACACCTCAGGGGGATTCATTCTTTCCCACTTCTCTGTTGGAGACCAATGGCCTTTCCATGCTTGATTCATTTGATTATTAGGGGAGAACTATTTCATATGCCTGGGCTTCCCTGGGCGGTGGTAAAGAATCCACCTGCAATGCAGGAGACCTGGGTTGGATTCCTGAGTTGAGAAGCTCCCCTGGAGGAGGGCATGGCAACCCAATCCAGTATTCTTGCCTGGAGAATCCCATGGACAGAGGAGCCTGGTGGGCTATAGTCCATGGGGTCACAAAAGTCAGACACGACTGAGCGACTAAGCACAGCATTTCATATACATACAGGAAGAAGGAGTAAAGACGTGGTTCTCGGACTTCATTGAGCACACTCACAAGAGCAGGTAGTACAGTGAAGTTTCTGGGGTCTCATCCAGAGTGATTCTGACCTAGCACATCTGGACCGGGACCTGAGAGTCTGCATTCTCAATGGGCACACCAGGGGAATTCTATGACAGTGGTCTGAGGACTACACTCACAGAAAGGGTGATGTAAAAGCACATTTCCAGCCAGAGATCTATTTTATTGAGGCAGTGATCCTCAAAGCGTGGTCCCCGAACAGCCCAGTATCACCTGGGAACTTGTTAGGAAAGCCAGCTCAGACCTCCTAAGCCAGAACGTCTGGGAGTAGGGCCCAGCAATCTGTGTTTTAACAACGACTCCAGGGGATTCTGAGCAAGAGCCGCTGGCTGCAGGCAAGCCAAGAGCTGTTGTAGAATCCTGCACCACTGGCTCTCAGATGCAGCTGCACATTGGAATCACCTGGGGAGGTTTAGAAACGGGGTCACATTGCCAGAGATTCTGATTGAGTCGGTCTGGGATGGAGGCTGGATATCAGGATGTTTCCAAAGGCCCCCAGGCTGCTCTAATGTATAACAAAGTTTGAGAACCACTGTCCTACAGCTCTGGTTGTGAGTTTTTCCTCACTCTGTAATGTGAAAACTCTTTAATGGAAGTGCCTTTGTCTGTGGTCACAATAAAATGCCCATGTATCAAGAAAAGGATAAACTTCATTATAGATAAACAATGCCTAGCTATCTTGTTTATTCTCCATAATATACCCTTATACTGAGCGTGAAAAAGGCACAAAACCTTCTCCAGGATGAAATAAGAACCCAGTGTTCCTGCCTTCACTCCTTCAGCCTGCTCGCCAGTCCACCAGGCCACGTAAACACTCACATCACCGACTTTCTCAGTTCCCGCAGGTGCAGCATCCCCTGTGCTGGCAGTCTCATCTTTATTTCCATAGAAGCAGTTGGCAAGGTTGCAAGTCCAAGCCAACCAAATCGGTAGCACCCCCAGCTGCATGTGACTGTACATGAGTGTGCATTTGTAGACGAATACGTCAGTGATGGTGAGAGTAAAAAAAATGTCTTTTGCGGAAGAGGATGCCTGCTAAACCAAGGTTATATAAAATACTAATTTCAGTGAAGTTCATTAGAAAGTGCCGGCAGTTTGCAAGTGGCGTTCCCTAATGGAAGACCCCGTTACCTGGTTTTCTCCTCTAAGTCCGGGCACGCAGTGTTAATGTGCTGTCCCACCTCCATCTTCAATACAACATATAGCAAATAGAGCATTTAATCAGTGTCACTGAATGTATAGTTCTGTGACTCCAGCATTTCTCAAAGTGCTTCTTCAAGGACATAGAAGTTATTCCTCATTGCTGGAACGGATTGATTCTACCTTTTATAAGCCTGCAGGATATAAGCGTGTGACAGGAATTGTGTTGATTCTTAACCCTGTGTTCTTCCTGTTATGAGGTCTGTGGTTGTTTTAACAAGGCACAGCACAAATGAGTCATTGGACCTCAGTGTTGTTCCAAAGGGAACAACCCAAGGCTATTATCTTGTTCTAAGACATTACCTCACATGGCACCAAAACACGTACGCATGTTACGTCTCTGGTGGATAAAGCTGAGGAGAGGCGAACTGACATCCTGGCAGGGCTGCTCCATCTCAATTGACTCATGTATAAATTATTTGCTTGCCTTCTGCTTCAGTGATTATGTAGTTTTCTCTCATGCTAGTTGCAATTTTTCAGCCTACTGTGAGAAATCATGCCTGGTAGGCTATTAATCCCGTCAAAGGTCAGTTATACTGATTAAAGCTATTTTTTTAACATAGAGACTACCACTTACTGGGAAGGCAAAAACGGTGATGTACAGCATTCTTCTTCAGCTTCTGCTTAGTTAGATCTATCAGAAAAGTCTAGTGTCTTTAATCTTGTCTGAGACCTTTCCATTGAAATAACTCTTTAAGCATCTAAGCCCAGATGCTGTGAATGAAAGTCATTTTGTTTGTTTGTTTGTTTGTTTTCCAAGTCCCTTATCCTTAGATGCATCTTCTGGGAATTTCTTCTGCCTTCCCATCTCCCTTTCTCCTTATCCCCCAGAGATGGCTGAATTCTTCTGATTTGGAGTGTGTCTGGAGATACCTTGTTAATGTGAAGTACTTTTAAATCTGGAATTTAAACATGTCTCTTTGTAACAATAAGACTAGCTTAAACTGAATTTTTAAAGCAAATCAAATTAAACCATTTATATTCAAAAGCTGTACAAAGGCTTTTCTGAGATTTGAAGATGATTAGATTGGTAGCAGGATTAAAGAAATTAATCGCAAAAAATTGTGGACCATTCTTTAAACCTCTGCTTTAATGCCTGTTACCTGGAAACACACACACAAAAGGTTTAGTGAAGGGGGTGTAATGCAAGCACATCTCAGGCAGTTGCTTGCTAAATTCTACATCACTTCAAATTTTGTCAAAGTGTTTCCTGTTTCATGGATGAAGAAACTGAGGCAAAGATGTGTTATGACCTGCCTTTGAGCCAGTGACTTTTAGGTTATGGTTCTGTTGGAGGGTTCCTTTAGACCTTGAGGAACATAAGAGTTTTAAGACTCACCTACTAATTTTGCTTTTATACATGCACTTTTCATAATGAAATTCAATTAAAAACCACCATTCCTTTTTATATGGGAAGTGTGTTTACTGCAATTAGTATATTTTACCTCTAATTATAAAAATCTTTTTGCAGTTCTTTTTATTAGTCAAACATATGGATTTCAAGAATGATTTTCATTTAAAATGACTGATGATTGTATTTTTGTCAAATTAGAGACCAATATTAAAAAGATATTCCACTTCCTCACTGCCGGTTGTTACTTAAGCCAAGCCATGCCAAACTGACTTTCAGTCTTTAGTATTTGTGCTTCTGGTCATTTTTTGAGTAATTATCTAAGCAATTAGGTCACCTGATCTACTGCTCAATCATCAGGCTTATCTTCTTTTAGTTAATGGTATCCTGTTCACTTTTAAGTCATTTCAAATTTTTATTTAAATGCTTTAAAACTAAATCCTTGAACCACAGAATTTTTCATCTCCTGTAACTTAAAGATGATTAAGCCCAACCTATTTTTAATGGGTAACAAATTGCAGTGGAAAGGGGAAACCAGAGTGATTTCCTTATCCACATGTTCATTCTCTTATTCACAGTCAGTGCTTGCTTGATGGTGGGTAGATGCTTTAGTAGGTATTACTCAAAACTTCAGTTGATGAGAATATGCTTGCATGAACTCTGTATTAGAAAGAGTATGTTGGAACTCCATTAAATAAAAATCACAAGTATACCATCAGCAAGTTTATATTTTAATGAAAAGATTAACCAGTCTTGGCCTTGATTGTTGATCTTTCAGTCAAGGTTTTGTCCATACCCAGCAAGGTATTGTCAGAACTTCCTGTACTGTTATTCAGTTCAGGTCAGTTCAGGCGCTCAGTCGTGTCTGACTCTTTGCGACCCCATGAATCGCAGCACGCCAGGCCTCCTGTCCATCACCAACTCCCGGAGTTCACTGTTATTATATCTCCTTAAATGTAAGACTGCCCATGCATAGCTGTTTCTCGTGTTTCATTCCTCATGAGTCAGCCATGTAGGAAGGATGGATGATCAGCAGGCCTGATACAAAGTGCTGGGAATCTAAAGTTGACCAACACAGTCTCTGCGCTTAAGGGGCCAACAGTCTGGTGTCGGGGAGACAGACATATGAACTCAAAGTATGATAGGGTAGATAATTTCATGGAGGTATGTGTGCTATGTGTTAGTAAAAGCGCTGAAAAACAAGTGACAATTCTGCCTAGAATGCCAGCCATCTCTTCTGAAAAGAGATTCTGTGTACAGAGAACTGAGAAACTTAGATGAGCTTTTATACAAAATACAAGGGGAGCTTCAGGAATTGAAGGAAAGGACCACTGACATCCAAAACATCTTTTCCACTTGTTCATGGATATACTAAGTTCAGGACCGGCACTTCAGCTTTATATATAAGATTTTCGTTCCTATTGAAAGTGTTCTTTTGATGGTATTAATAGTTCAGTTGTCACCAATCAATTATGGCTTAGTATGGATGATCTTAGTATGGATGAGTAAACTCCAGGTGATAGTGAAGGACAGGGATGCCTGGCGTGCTGCAGTCCATGGGGTCACAAAGAGATGGGCACAACTTAGGCACTGAACAACAATGGATGATCTTGAGGTTTTTTTTTTTTTTTTTTTTTGAACATGTTTTCAGAGTGTAAGGGAAAAAAACAGAGCCACGATGCAATGAATTCTAGAGAAGAATGGATAAAGGGGCTCAGAAAGCTGGCTAGTAGCCCCAGAAGAGTGAGTATACTTGTGTGGTCTGGAAGTTCTGAAGATAACTATGCCTTGACACCATTCCCTTAAAGAGGACCCATTCCTGCAGTCATCTCCTCTTCCTGTTCCACCCCCAACAATTTCCTCCTACCTCCCCTCTCTTCTCCATCTGCCCCTTCCTTCAAACCCAGTGTATAATTATTTCACTCAAATAGAATGGAGTAGTGAGTTTTCATACCATTTATAAAAGAAAAACTGCTTCGACTTCACTTTATCAAGAGCTTCCTACTCAATGTAATTCTTAATGTGTTTTCACTAAGGCAATGTGAAGGAGTCTTAGCACATTCCCCAGTGGAGAAGCCAGAGGAAGCAAGGAAAATATGACCACCAGGAATGAGGATCAGTCTCCCAAATCACAAATGGAGACCAGCCACCTTCATTACATTATATGTAATTCTGTGATATCAAACTCTTGATTTTAGCTATGTTCTATTTTTAAGAACAAGTTATGAAATTAAAAAAAAATGAGGATTACATATAACATATTTAAAACAATAGGAGGTAGTCTGAGGAATATAGTAGTATATTTAGAAACTCCTTTAGGGATAGAGAGACTTTAAAAGGAAGAATTGATATATCCTGCATCATTCATCATATATTTTTAGTAGGGTATTGTTTTGTATATGTTTAACCATTCCTTTAACCTTTCATCTAAAGTAGCCCTTTATGGCACCTGATATTATCTTGCAATTGTTACCTAGAATAAAACAAACACTAAAATGAAAGGAAAACAAGTTATGACATTGCTCTTGACTATTTCACCTGCATGGAGTAATACTACAAAGGAAGAAGTTCTTGATTGACTAAGAAAAGCCATTTCAAAGAGTGTCAGGTGTGTGAATCAACAGAAGTGTGGCATCCAGAGCACTTCATCCACAAGATGTACTGGAGGTGCCCAGAGGAGAGCTTGAAAGCCATTCCAGATGGATGGTTTTGCAGTGGATGGGATATTGCCCTAAATAACTCCAGCATCTTTTTCAGTTCTAAGAGTGTTTGAGTCTATGAAGTATCATCATCAGATCAGATGAATAGACTGTGACCAAGGGCCTGTCCCATCAGCCAGTTAAGACCAATGTGCTTTCAGTGATGGATGTATATTTAGTGAGATAAAGAACTCCATCTTTTTTCTAGTCATGTACTCTATTGATGTTTCAAGAAAGTAACTTATGGGAAAAAAATTAATACATATATTTGTTTCCTTCTCTGTCAAATAAGGATCTTAATACAGCCTACTTCATACTGTGTTATAAAGATCAGATGAGTTAATTCATGTAAAGATCTTAGAACAGTGTCTAGAACACAGGAAGCACTTAAGCATTAGCTGCCATCAGTCATTTTGTTATGTTTGGCAGTCTACGTAAGGTGCTCTCCTTCTAATAGGTAGGTGAATATAGTATTGACTCTATAGAGAAGACGAGAGAGAGGGCTTTGCTCAAATTCAAGTGACTTTCTTTGTGTCTGATTACATTTTACTCCAACAAGGAAGAAGATAAAGAAAGGAGAAAGAAAATAAAATTTTCTTTCCCACCCTTCATTCTTTCAAAGAATTGCTAATAATTGGTTTTAATAAGTGTATAAGACTTCTAAAATTTTTTCATGACTAGATGGCATTTTGGTAATTATAACCCATTCATTTGCTGTGAGCTGTAGGTGAAATTCTTATTATAAAATAAAGCACATCCCTGAAAAGTTTAGCTTACATTAAATTTTGGTCAAAGATCTCAGTATAATTTAAGCCGTAACTATTAACAAAATTGTTTTGTCATCTCTGAAGTTTTCCTAAGGCATCCATTGAGGTTGCAGTAGGCTAATGTCAGTATGGAGGTGCTCTAGCCAAGCTACATTGTCTACTAATTAATAGTGAAATGGCTGTAGCCTAGAGTCAAGATCAGGGAATTGCAGCTCCTTTCATCTTTAATGTTTACACTAGATCTTCCGTTCCTTGTATTAGTGGCCTCTGATTCTTTCCCATTTAGTTTTCACTCTCCGCCCAATTTTTCTGTGGCCAGAAGCACAAATGGAATCTATTTTCCAAATGATTGTTTATAAGCCATTTTCATTTGGACAGCCAAATGGCCTCTCTGCATGGTCCACATCACTCTTGCCTTTCTTGTTCACAGCTGCACAGTCCTCTTGGCACATGGAATAGAGTGGAGAGGCTTGATGTCCCATAGCTGCCTGTGGCAGGCTGCATTTGCCTTGTTAGGCAATATAAGTGCTTTGCTGTGCTACTTTGTAATTTATGTCACTTGAATACAAGTGGGAAGACTTTTAGAGAATTTTCAGAGAAAAATATAAAACAAACTTTCGGAAAATGTGAGAACATAATACATGCTTAGCAGATAGCATTGTCGTGGGTGATCTGTATATAATTATTACTCAGCTTTAGGTGGCACTTAAGCCCTTTGTCCAGGATGAGAAGAGTCATGTGTATACATCATCATTATCCCTCCCGACATGGGCTTTGGTGACATTAATCTGTGTTTTACTTCCTGCAGCAGTAATGATGGGGTTGTCTTCTGTGGCTTTATTATGTTGTCATGTTTTCTCAGCGATTGTCCTCACAGCACAAAAGAAATATCTCGTGTGGGGATAAACTCCAAAATAGCTGACATTTAACAGTCATGCTGGCAGGCATCTAGTTTTCCTCCATTCCATTCTTTTAACTTGTCAAGCTGAGTCCTGGGGAGTTATCCTTGACTGTGGTCAGCCTGACAGTTGTTTGTAATTTTATGTCAGAACGCGTTTCTGAGGTGGAGCTCGTTTCTAAAGACTACATAGCCTGCACAGTGGGGAGGTGAGATGGGACATCACTCTAAGCCTGCAGACAGTGAGCTGATTTGAGGGAAGCTTGCAGCCATGAAATTAAAAGACGCTCACTCCTTGGAAGAAAAGTTATGACCAACCGAGAGAGCATATTCAAAAGCAGAGACATTACTTTGCCGACTAAGGTCCGTCTAGTCAAGGCTATGGTTTTCCCTGTGGTCATGTATGGATGTGAGAGTTGGACTGTGAAGAAGGCTGAGCGCCGAAGAATTGATGCTTTTGAACTGTGGTGCTGGAGAAGACTCTTGAGAGTCCCTTGGACTGCAAGGAGATCCAACCAGTCCATTCTGAAGGAGATCAGTCCTGGTATTTCTTTGGAAGGATTGATGCTAAAGCTGAAACTCCAGTACTTTGGCCACCTCATGCGAAGAGTTGACTCATTGGAAAAGACTCTGATGCTGGGAGGGATTGGGGGCAGGAGGAGAAGGCGACGACCGAGGATGAGATGGCTGGATGGTATCAAGGACTCGATGGACGTGAGTCTGAATGAACTCCTGGAGTTGGTGATGGACAGGGAGGCCTGGCGTGCTGCAGTTCATGGGGTCACAGAGAGTCGGACACGACTGAGCGACTGAACTGAACTGAACTGGTGCAGAAGAGTGGGTTGCCAGGCTGACTGATCTGGAGAGACCACCCAGTTATAGTCAGTGGCCTTTGTGTAGTTCAGGGGTCAACTTCTAAATCTGGTGATGGAGGCACCACAGGGAAGAAATGTACTCAATCCAGTTTCAAGGACAGCAAGGATTGGTGTCGTAGTAGAAACCTAATGATTCCATTTTAAAGCTATAGTTTTTTAAAAGGTATCGCATATGACTTTTATTTGCATCTGCAGTAACCGAACAGTGTGAGCATGGCATCTGTAAACACAGTGTTCAAGAATATAATGATCGGTGACTATTCTCTGTACTTCAGCTTAAGAGCCCCTGGTAACAGCCTCATAGACAAAATGCATGAAATACAAGGAATGATAAAATGAAATTGACCAGTGTTGTTTGTTATATTCTTTATTTAAATATTTTGTTTTATATTGGAGTACAACCAGTTAACCCCGAAGAAGAAAACAGCAACCCAATCCAGTATTCTTGCCTGAAGATTTCCATGGACAGAGGAGTCTGGTGGGCTACAGTCCATGGGGTCACAAAGAATCAGACACTGAGTGACTAATACATAAACAGCCAATTAACAATATTGTGATAGTTTCAGGTGCACAGTAAAGCCATCGAGCCATAAATATATATAAATATATACTCATTCTCCCCCACGGAGAAGGCGATGGCACCCCACTCCCATACCCTTGCCTGGAAAATCCCATGGATGGAGGAGCCTGGTAGGCTGCAGTCCATGGGGTCGCGAAGAGTCGGACATGACTGAGCGACTTCACTTTCACTTTTCACTTTCATGCATTGGAGAAGGAAATGGCAACCCTCCAGTGTTCTTGCCTGGAGAATCCCAGGGATGGGGGAGCCTGGTGGGCTGCTGTCTATGGGGTCACACAGAGTTGGACACGACTGAAGTGACTTAGCAGCAGCAGCAGCAGCATTCTCCCCCAAATTCCCCTCTCATCCGGGCTGCCACATAACATTGAGAAGAGTTCCTTGGGCTACATAGTAAGTCCTTGTTAGTCACCCATTCTAAATACAATAGTGTGTACATGTCTGTCCCAAACTCCCTAACTATCCCTTCCCCTCACACTTCTCCTCCCTGGTAACCATAAGTTCATTCTCTGTGAGTCTGTTTTAATAAAGCCAGTCCCCAGGGCAGACTCAATCTGTGTAACCGCTGCACCTGTCTAATCTCTTGTTGAGACACTCAACACATTTACCTTACAGTTGTGTGTTTCCATGTCAGTCTCTCTCAGAATGAGAACGTGGCCTCATTTCTCTTGGATTCCGCAGCATAATGCCCAGCACAAAATGTTGCTAGTGGTGTTTGGGGAATTGAATGGAACCAAATGTTGAGCCAAATATGCATCTATCTGCTGAAAAGTTTAAGCAGATGTTTACTTACAGATCTTCAGTTGCACAGCACACATTGTGAAATAAAAACAAGGGGAAACTAGTAAGGGTGTTAATTTAACAACAAGTAATAGGAAAATGAGACTAGAACGGAAGACAGAAGGCAAGCTTCCAGCCCCCAGCCCCCTTTTCTTCATTGTCAGCAACTATGGCCAGGGATGGGGCTGCCCTACAGCTGTTCTGATCAGGCGAAAATAAAGCTGTCAACGCAGTTGTTTAGCAGAAAGCTTCCTCCAGGCCAGGTGAATTGCCTACAGTCTGGAATCTCCTTGTTGACAATTATACTCTGACATTTCATGTTATGTAAAGCTCATACTGCAGTCCATGGGGTCACAGAGAGTCAGACACAACTGAGCACCTGAACTGACTGAACTGAAAGCTCATACCAAGTCAATATAAAGGGCTGGGGAGTTTTGTCCAAGTTCACAAAACCATGCTCTCAAAATATTTAGAAGGTGACTATCACAGAAAAAACAAAAAGCATGGAGACCCAGTGTAGGGTAAGGGAGTTAGAGAAGGTGAGGTTCAGAAAACGGAGACCAACACTTTACAGGAACAGATCATCTTTAATGAGGCGGGAAGGGGCAGCAGTCAGATTAGTGAGCTGCTGCTGCACTAACTCAGACAAAGAGTAAGTATATGTAGGCATATATGTGGAGATCCACTGTCTTAAGGGAGCCTGTTCTTCTCCAAGGCTGTTCGGGTTAGTTATCTCTTAAAACGGCTGGGCAAGGAATTCTGAGATCAGTCCAGAGGCTGGGACCAGCTGGGAGCTGGGCGTAATCAACCTTAATGTCCATTTTTTTCTTCAGGTGAGAGAGTTCTTTGTTTTGCATAGAATGGTGGGGAGGATCCAGAGGGGAGTTTTAACTCCAGGCTATTTTAAGTGGTGTAACTTTCCTTCACCCAGCTTTAATATTATTTTAATTTATTCTGTATAGGCACAGAGCTGAGTGCTGCTATACAAATATTAACTCATTTATTTTTCTTAATAACCCTCTAGGGTAGGCACTGTAATTANGGTGAGAGAGTTCTTTGTTTTGCATAGAATGGTGGGGAGGATCCAGAGGGGAGTTTTAACTCCAGGCTATTTTAAGTGGTGTAACTTTCCTTCACCCAGCTTTAATATTATTTTAATTTATTCTGTATAGGCACAGAGCTGAGTGCTGCTATACAAATATTAACTCATTTATTTTTCTTAATAACCCTCTAGGGTAGGCACTGTAATTACCCTTATATTACAGATGAGGAAACTGAGGCAGTGGAAAATAAAGACTAAAAAAATAAAACTGCCCAAAGTCACTTTATGGCTAGTAAGTAGCAGAGCTGAGACTCACCCTCAGGCTGTGTAGCTGCAGAAATCTGCTCTTTCCTGCTGAGCTGGGTTGCTTCACTTTTGTTCAGCTGTTTAATGAAACAAAGACTTAAGGCAGCTGAGGTTTGACTCCTCTAGCCCTAGGATTTCTTTAAAATTCAGCTTGTAAATACCCCAAACCCTTGAGATTGATGTCTTGAAACTCCTTTTTCCATTAAAAATTTACTGATATTTAATGAGCCTTGCTGTGTGCTAGACTTCAAAGGAAAAAGCAAGATAAAGAGGACACACCTGTCCTCCAGAAGCTTTTGGTTAAGTAGGGTGGTAATTTGGGACGTTCTATAGAGCTCAAACCTTTCATTGAATTATGCTACCTATCTGGCATCCTGCCAGAATCATGGTAACAGATGAAGGGGCCCCAGACTATTTGGGGAAAACAATAAAGGATACTGACTAACAGGATGAGGCCCTAACATTGAAACAAGTTCCAGATCAAATTAAGGATGGACAAAATATTGGTTGTGCGTAATCTTCATTGTGTGTGGATATTTATCCCAAATTAACTTAACAATACTCCCATTTCTAGAAGTACTTCTTTTTATTTTCCCAAACTAACTACATTTTGTAAATATGTATTATTCTTCACAATTCCATAAATTTTCTGTGTTTATTCCTATAGTAAAGTATACAAGAAAGGTTTATTTTCTTCCTAGATTTGATGATAGAACTTTATGCATCTCTGAGGCTTTTTCATTTCATAGAACCGTTTTGGGGCCTTTAACAACAAGAAGATAAACATAAAGTGTTAGCAAAGTTCCTGGCACATAGGAGGACTCAGATTGATTTGTCTGAAAGAGAGGCGGCATCTATGACACATTTTAAGAGCCAGGCTCTTAGGGCAGAAGGGCTTCATTTCAAACCCCAGTTCTGCCACCTCTTAGCTCTGTGGCCCAAGTGGAGTTCTCCGTTCCCCTTGATAACCTCCACTGTGCATCTGTCCTGCGGTGATAACAAGACTTACATCACCACCGGTGGGATTAAATGAGATGATACAGAGCATCTGGCCCAAGCAGCTCAGTAATGGTTAATTGTCTCTGCACTAATCCCATTGCTGCCATCTGCCTCGCCTCTATAGCCTTATACCACCATTACTGGGCCTTTTGTGGCTGGTTTAATGTCTACAATGAAAAGTTAACATTAAAAACCAGGTACTTTGGGGACTTACCTAGTGCTCCACGCTCCCAATGCAGGGAACCTGAGTTTGATCCCTGGTCAGGGAAGTAGATCCCATATACCATAAGAATTCACATGCCACGACAAAGACCAAAAATCGCACGTGCTACAACCAAATAAATAAGGCATTTTTTTAAAAAAAACCAAAAGGTACTTACTACAAAAGAGTACTTATGAAATATTATGTTATTATATGATATAATTTTCTAGACTAGTCCTAATATCCAAGTCATGGATTTATCTCCAAAAGATAGGTTTACTGCTCCAATGACTTAATTCTCAGGTGTGCAAAACACTGTGTTCTAGCCAGAATTTTCTAAAGACTCACCTGAAGCAAGGATTGAAGTATTAGTGATTTATTTAGGATACACAAAGCCAGGCCAGTGAGGTAAAGAAGCATTGAAGGGAGTCACGAGAAGACAGGTGAGCTAGGGAAAGCTGTCAAACTTAGAAGGAATGGAGGTCGCCAGCGGATGGGGGAGGAGAGATGGGGAGTTGCTAAATGGGTACACACTTTCAGTTTTGCAAGATGAAAAAGTTCTAGAGTGAATATACTTGGGTGAATTCACTCTAGAAATTTCTAGATTGAAAAAAAGTTGCAATGTGAATATACTTGATGTTATTGAACTGTAGGTGTAAATATGGCTAAGATGGTAAATTTTGTGTCATGCTTGTTAGCACAATTTGAAAAGGGAAACTGGACAGTTACCTTCCCTCCCATCACCCGTAGGTCAGAGTTTGCCCCTTGGGAAGTTAAGTCCCCCACATTTGCAGGTTACGTTGGGCTTCTCCAGCTGTTATGTGGGATGCCAGCCCCCATATTGTAAGTAGAAAGAGAAGGCAGAAGCTCCAGGTGGGTGACTGATGGGGCCAGCTGCCCAGCAGCAGCCACAGGAACATTCGACACTCCCAGGACAAGTGATGCTGCTGATGTAAACTGAGCCCCCCAGGTAGCAGGGAGCAGACCCAGGGAGTCTGAAGATGGCGGTGGTCTCCCTTTTTGTGTTAATGAAATAATGGTTTCTGCACTCTACATTTCTTTAATTTTTTTTTCTTTTTTAATAACATAAAAGCATTGCTGTGAGTCTGTATGCCTTGTATTAGAAACCAATATATCATTATTACTTGGCTGGATGCAGAACATGATTGTTCCTCTTGTTCTTTGCCCTCTTTGCCTTTGGAAATAAAGTGAGCCCTGATTACTTATCCTAGTTACTTATTTGTCACATAATGCAATGAAAGAGGGAGCAATTTTAAGATATTTCATATTTTTTTGAAAAATATGAAAGTCTTGATTTTTCATGGCCTTTTTAATGTTCTAAATACTAGCAAACATCATGAGCAATTGTGCTCTGAATTCCTGCTCTGGGCTTTTTCTCATAGGAAAATTTCCTAATAAATATCACGGGTTCCCTTATGTTTTCTTTTGCTCCAGTTTTCTTTGGCTTTACTAGAATCATCACTATGGGAAGACAAATCAGTCAATATTTCCTAGAAAAATATTAGATATAGTTGCATTTAAAAAATGTGTAAGTATTCAATACTTCACATTAAAAAAAATCACAGTTAGAAAATGTGAAAATCATGCTTATTTACCTCTTGATAAACGGTAGCATAGTTTTGTGTGTAGGGAAATGAAGTTTTGATCATAACCCTCAGACAAAACTCATGTGACAACCAAGTAGATAAAAAGATTTTAGAATGAGACAAACAGACTCTGGAAATGGACTTCCTAAGGTGCTGGAGTATAGAGTTATTTTGAGGACTGTCTGGGCCTTCCTTCGTTAACTGCTTTCTGGCCTTCACTTGCATCCTAGATGCGACTGTCTTCAGCCTGCGAGTCTGAGAGTCAAGAGAACTCCGTGTTAGGCTTACCTTTCTGGGATAATGGTAGATGCCTGAGTTTTCAAGGGTGTAGGAAGTTTTCAAGTGGTGTAGGAAGAATTATGCTCTTGGATCCTGTGAGACCCTACCCTGAGTGGACTGTCTGCCCTTGCTCAGGGTCCTGAGGGCCAGTAGAATCTGCTCTGAGATACAGTATTTGGTCTCTTTCATTAATTAAACCAGGGATTGAATCCAGTCATATTGTCTGTGTGCATGTGTGAGCTTTTGCTCCATCCCATTTATATCTCCGAGAAGTCCTGCAGTATGGGAATGCAGCCTGGGGAGAGAGGCAAACATGTAATACTTACGAACTTGAAAATGGATGGGTTTTGTTTTGATTTTGACGTTATAGACTATAAATTGAGCCTTTACATATTTTCAGTTTTACATTAACATTCATTTTGCAGGCCCTTTAAAATGATTTCTGGCTAGATTATTTTTGAAGGAGTACCAAAGGTATCCTTCCAATGATCTCTTTTTGTTTGTCAAAGAGAAAGGTAAAACTACTCTAAAAATTGCAACAGATCATTATTATTTACTGGCCTGTTGTCCCTTAAACCCTAGGGTGCAGTTAAGAGTTAGAGTAAGAGGAAGCACATTTTGATAGCTTTATTTGGTGGTTGAATTGCTACCCACGGTAAAGGAGATGAATAAACGAAGCACGTTTATCCAAAGAAATGTCACTGTTTAAGCATGGCATTCAAGTGCAGGTTGAACACACTGTTGGATCCAACAGTTATATTTTCTCACCAACTAAAAAGAAAAGTGTTTTCTTTTGTGTTTTAAATCAAATTCATGAATAAACATTGTAGTAAATTAAACAACAATATCATCCATTGTTCAAGAACTTTCAATAAACATTTTTTGACTACTTTGAACAAAGTGTTAAGGATTCCCAGATGAATAAAACAGGATCTACCCTCAGGGAGCTCACAGGCTTGCTGATGAATTAGACACCAATAAATAATAAATATACATAATAAATGCTCTGGGAACACAAGGAAGAAGGTAATTAATTCCACCTGAGGGGATGGAAAAGACTTCGCAGAGGAGGAATCTTTAATCTATGACTGAAAGATAAGTAGGTGTATTTGTTAAGGTGAATAATGCTGGCTGCTGTTACACTCCTACATCCTAACACAATAGGAGATTTATTTCTCACTCACATCATAGGCCAACAAGCCAAAGCAGTGACAAAAGGTGTCTCTGCTTCACACAGTGGTTTGGGGACCCTGGATCCTTTCTACAGGTTGCTTTACTTTCTTGCAGATCCTTAGAATCTGAGGCCTGCAGACAGACGTTCTTATGGGCCAGACCAAGAAAGCGTCCCCATCACTTCAATTCACATTTTGTCTTCTGAGACTCAGACTTAGGGCCGCATCCAAGTGCAAGGGAGATGGAAAACGTATTTCAGCCAGATGCCCAAAGAGAAGAGGAGAACACAGATACTAATCAATGCTAGTCATCTGACTACAGAAAGGATGGAGATGCACAGTATTACATATAGACTAGATACACAGCAAGAACCTCCTGCATAGCACAGAGAACTATGTTCAGTATCTTGTAATAACCTGTGATGGAAAAGAATAAAAAAACGTTTATATATATGTATATTATATATAATATATAACTGAATAATATATATAATATATAAATGAATTTCTTTGCTCTATTCCTGAAACTAACACAACATTTGCAAATCAACTGTACTTCAATGTAAAAACTGAAAAAAAAAGTAATGTTGGAATATAAACAGGAGAGAAGCGCATGAGAAACACCCTTGCAGTCTGAGTTTGGGAAGGAGGGAATGTTCTGTTTTGGCTCTGGGCACAGTCTAGTAGGCAGGGGGGTGGTCAGTGAGAAGCAATACTAGGATGGTAGTTTGGGGCTAGACTATAAAAACTCATAGATACCTTACTGAGAAGTTTCCACTCATCTTAGAAATATAGCCCTTCATTGTTTCTTTCTGACTTCCCTGGTGGCTCAGATGGTAGAAATCCACCTGTAGTGCTGGAGACCCTGGTTCAGTGCCTGGATTGGGAAGATCCTCTGGAGAAGGGAATGGCTGTTGTTTTAACATTGTAAATAAGGATTAATTGACTGATTTTCTGGGCTGAAATTTTTTGAAGTAGACTTTATTGCTTCAGATTGGAGGCACTATATTTTCATTTTTAAACAATTAAGCATTGTTTTTACAATAGGATTATAATCTTGAAATTAAGGGCCACTTTCATACTCTGTATGTTTCCCAATGGTTTTCCCAGACCACTGAGGTAAAAAAGTACTCAGTGTTTAATTAATTACCTGACAGTTTGATAATAGCATCAGAGAAATGGGTTTTATTTAAATATCAGAAAGGACTGTCACTGGCCCATGGTACTGTTTCTAAATAATTCAATTCAGACGGACTAGCAACAAAGGGGCATCTGTATTGAATCATGAGATCAAACATGTCAGTTGCCTGTGTGTCCAAGGCTTTAAGTTGGGACAGAATCATGAAAACTATTGTTATTCTCTAGGTATTTAAGATTTCTAATTAACAAAAATGTATATCATCCTTGGGAAATCTTTATGGTATTTTTGAGAGTATTTAGTCCTCCATCAGAACATGGGTCTAATTTACTATAAAACTAAATATTTTATTTCAAACTAGAAAACATTTAAAATAGACTTACAAACTCAGTCACCCTGAAAATAGTAGATTAATGCGGCTGTCAGTTGGAGGATTATGCAGGTGTTTATAAAAGTACTCGCTACTCCAACCAGTCCACTTCATTCACTCCATGCCAAGGCTGTTATAATGATAGCCTCAATTGCCACTTAAATGGAAGCGTCTAACCATAAGAAATTGTTATGTCAGACTTCGTTATGTGGATAAATATTTCCTCTATACTAGAAGCATTCTCATTAGTGACTTGTTGAGAAATTGAGGGCCTGACTGTGAGAATGAGAGTCCAGTGCTAGCTCTCTTTGCACCTACTGCGTTGGCCTCCTGGATTTGTGACATTGCTTACTGATCATTCCTTCTGATGGCTCTGCGCTTTGCTTTTATTTGAAATTGCAGCAGGGTAATTTAAGTCACTTTAGATTTCACTTCTCACCTTCAGAGCCTAATGGAGACTTTAAGCCAGAGACACATGTTGTCAACACTCTCAGATTACATGGGAAACTTAAAAGCAAATTTACCAAGTTTAAGAGTGAGGCATATTTGGTACAAAATCTAAATTTATTCATTTTAACTAAACAAACTATGAATTGTTTCTCATTGGGGTTAATGAAGACACTACACTAAATCTATCTTCTTATTTAATTCAGTACTCCTTCAGGGATCCTCTGCCTGAGAGCCAGTTGTGAATCGCAAAGAGAAGTCCTCTGTGTCCTGCCCTTTAGCGAACCCAGTGGGGAGAAAGGGCCTCAAGGAGGAGGTGACTTTCGAGCCACATGACTCAGTGGCACAGAACCCACCTGACATTGCCGGAGATGCAGGGGAGACTGGGTTTGATCCCTGGGTCAGGAAGATACCCTGGAGGAAAAAAATGGCAAGCCACTCCAGAATTCTTGCCTGCAAAACATCATGGACAGAGGAATCTCGTGGCCTACGGTCCCTGGGGTTGCAAAGAGTCAGACACGACTGAGTGAGCACACGTACAGGACTGGAAAACACAAGACCAAGCAATCAGTAGTTCTTCTGTGGGCTCCACCCTGCCCTTCTGGAAGAGACAGTCCTGAATATTCCTTTGCCTTTAATTTCCAAAGTATGTGGACTAGAGTGGGGGTTCTAGGAGCTATGGAATACAAAATAAGGGAAGAGAGTAGTTTCCCATTTTGCTATTCGCTTCTCTTCTGTCCCTACTTTCGTGCATACATCAACAGGCACATCTCTCCTAGATTCCCTGCTCCTTATGTGCTTCAGTTTTCTTAATCTTTTTTTTCTTTTCTGTTTTTCCTTCTCCATTGCAGCTAGAAGTCATAGAGGCAAAAATTGTTCCACGATGGGATATTGTTGACAGCCATTCCAGCTTCCCCACCTTAAAGTCTAATCATAAGACCTCTGGGTTCCACAAGCTGCACCTGTAATTTTTCTCCCTTTCTCACTGAAAGAGTTTTGTTTTTTAAACCTAAAACCTTTCTTAAAATCAATACTACCCCCTACGAAGCAAACTATCATAATAAACATCTGAAGGTGACAGAGAATGAAGTTATAGCAACCTTAGAATATTTTAGTTTATTAGTTTAATTCAGTCTGCCTATTACTTTAGGAGATGCATTGCAGCTCCTTACCTATGCTGTTTTAACAATCACATGTAAAGAATTTACTTTAGATTCTCTGATATCTGTAGTTTGGTGACTTAACCCCAGTTTCACAAGTCTTCTGCTGATTTTGTGAAATTCTATTGCTCTGAGTATGTGCTATTTAAGAGTGATTTTAGATTTGTATTCCCTTTACTATCTGTAGGTATTTTGGTACTCTGATCTGATCTAACAGATTTTTTTCAAAGTTGTTAATCAAAAGCAACCTTAGCAATGGACAGGGAGTGGCAGCCCTGGCTGGACCCTGTTGATCCTGGGTTTCCTGGACAGTAAGGCAGCCGGGTGGAGGAGAAAGGGACGCCTCCTTCTCGTGGTGAGTGAGGTTACACCAAGCTCAGCTTCCTTCAGGACCTGACTCTTCCTCCCCCAGATAGCTCTACCGTAGCATCCAGATGCTTGGCTTTCTCTGGCCCTTCATGTAAGCAGCTGACACCCTACCTTGCAGCAGCCTGACAGTGAGCCCTGAGCACTGATGCGGCTGCTTCTCATGCTTGTCCTAAAAAGTGGAGCCTTGCAGGCGCGTGAGATTCCTCTGCCGGAACTCAGGCTCACGCTGTGGCAACAGCAACACCACCACACACCCCTCCAGCAGCATGCTTCTTTGTGGGATGATGAAAGCATAGACCCTTGGCTTACATTAATTTTCCTAATAAAGCCTATTCTTTAACTCATGCCACGTGGTGTTGAACAGTTCTCCCCAAATCTTGGTGCTTGACAGGTGGGACTCATCTCGTCCAACAGTACTGGACAAAAGAAAATAAGCTGATACAATCTCTGCCCGTTAGAAAAAGGCACGAACAGTCCCTGTGGAATAGCCAGTGGACATATAAATTGTCCCACATCACCCCTGCTTTGTTGGGACTGGCTTTGTGGCAGTGGTGGAATCCACAAAGAATACCTCTACTGGTACTTGGTTGTCTATCTGAGAAGTGAGAGGAGTATAGAGGGGTAACCCAATGAGAATCATCTGCTTTTCTATTAGCTAAGACATTAACTAAGGGACAAATTTATTTCTCTCTCATGTACCCTTCTAGGCAGGAGCAGTCTATGGCAACAGGGACCCAGGATCCTTCTACCTTGCTGCCTTCTCACCCCAGGGCATTATCTTTATCCAAGATAACACACCACCACTGTATCTGCATTTCAGCCAACAGAAAGGGTGAGAGAGGCAGAGAGGGCCAGTTAGAAGATGCACACGTGGACTCTGCTAGAGAGGAGCAGATGGATAATGGAGTCATTCTCACTGACCTCAGGTGGCAACACTGCCGAATTTACCTCCACAGGAAATCGGACTGTACCGTATACTAGTCAGTAAAAAAGGATTATAATTTTACAAAATTGGCATCGAGGAAGAGTCGGTGAAACACCACCCAAAATGAGCAAATGGCTTATGGAAAATTCAGTTAGAGAACAGAGGGAGCCCCATAAGTTTTCTCATAGGTGAGCCATTGCCTAATATGTGGCTGGGAAAAAGCCAGTAATCTGGGGTGAATGACAAGGTAAGGACCATGGAGAACTGAACTTGTTTCTTTCGTGAAGTGTGCTGACTAAACAATCTGGGAAAACAAGTGGACCAAAAATGGTGTCATTCATTCAACGTTTGCTCTATGCCATGTTGGTGCCAGATACTGTATAGGAATTATGACGATGAGACTGAAGGAGACATAGTTTTCGTTCTTGAATAGCTTATATTATATGAGAGAGATAAGCATGTAATTAAAATATTATGATGGATATACCCAGATAAAGTCAGAGATTCTGTAAAAGAAGGGAGAATGGAAAGAAGGGGTACTGATGAGCAGCTAGCAGTCTCTGAGACAGTTGGTATAGCAATTAGTTTATCCAACAGATATTTATTAATTATCTACTATGTGTTAGCTCTGCTCTAGGGGATAGAGCTCCAGTAGTGATCGATCTATCATTGTATCTATCTATTATCCTATTCTCTATCTATTTTGTATGCACAGGGAAAAGTCTGGAGTTTATACACACTCTTAAGTCTACAAGAGTCATCACTTCTGCTGATGGATACACTTCTATAGGGGATAAACATTTTACAGAATATATATTTATCCATATAATTTAAAAATTATTTTAAAATGATGAATGTGTATGTGTGTGTGTGTGTGTGTGTGTGTGTGTGTGTGTGTGTACTTCAGTCACATCTGACTCTTTGCAACCCTTTGGGCTATAGCCAGCCAGGCTCCTCTGTTCAAGGGATTTTTCAGGCAAGAGTACTGGAGTGGGTTGTCATTTTTCTTCCAGGGGATCTTCCCGACCTAGGGATCAAACCCATGTCTCCTATGTCTCCTGCATTTCAGACAGATTCTTTACCTGCTGAGCCATCAGGTTTTAAGATGGTATTAAATAGTAGCAAACAAATTGGAGCTATCAAGTAGACTATCAAAATACCCAGGAAAATCTGGCTCGGAAAAAACACACGAGAAGTCCATACAGCCAAAAAACAGCAGACCATTTGTGGACTCAGGGCTCGTCAGTGGAGGCAAAGAAATTAAAATTTTCTACACAACAGAGCAATGGCACCCCACCCCAGTACTCTTGCCTGGAAAATCCAATGGACTGGAGTAGCCTGGTGGGCTGCAGTCCATGGGGTCGCTAACAGTCGGACAGACTGAGCGACTTCACTTTCACTTTTCTCTTTCATGCATTGGAGAAGGAAATGGCAACCCACTCCAGTATTCTTGTCTGGAGAATCCCAGGGATGGGGGAGCCTGGTGGGCTGCCGTCTATGGGGTCACACAGAGTCGGACACAACTGAAGTGACTTAGCAGCAGCACACAACAGAGATGGAATTGGACTTTAAGTCTTTGTGGATAGTAAGGTTGCCACACACACGGCATTCTTGACATGACTTTTGGCTGATTACTGATGATACTTTGGAGTACATGTCATCAGCAACTGGGAGGCAAAGGAATGAACTGCTGCTAATTGAGCAGGGATGGCAACAAGACAACCAAGCAAGAACAGATACCACGGGAAATATGTAAGATACAGGGATTGTGCTTAGCTTTATTTTACAGATGAGGAAACTGAGCACATAGTGTTAAATATGTCTTCTAAGATCTTACATTTAAAAATGGTGATGCCAGGATTTGTACCCAGGCAATTTGGCTCTGCTGCTTATAGCCTTGGTACAAGTAATTTATAATGATGGCTTAGTGTATTAGAGAAGTTGTAGAAAAAGAATGCAAGATAAAAAGAAAAAATATATATATATATAGCAAAGAAGCAGATATGTACATATACATGCGTGCGTGCATGCCTGTTAAGTCGACTCGGTGTCCAGCTCTTTGCGACCCTATAGACTGCAGTCCACCAGGGTCCTCTGTCAATGGGATTCTCCAGGCAAGAATACTGGAGTGAGTTGCCATGCCCTCCTCCGGGGGATCTTCCTGACCCAGGATCAAGCCCGCATCTCTTATATCTCCTGCATTGACAGACAGGTTCTTTATCACTAGCGCCACCTGGGATGCTCTATACATATAATTGCTTATACATAAATGTTAATATGTATAAATTTCTCTTCCTCTCTTCTCAATAATTTTTGAACTTTTATTGAATATGAATTACAGCTAATTATCCTCAAAATATTATTGTAACTCAGTTTCATTCTCTACTGAATGAAAAGATCAAACATTTATTGACTGTTTCTGGGCAAAACTATCTACACTTTTCATGAAGTCCTGGAGACAACCCTAAAAAAAAGTAGGCATGGTTAAAGTCAGTTTTCAAATTAAGAAATCAAGTCTCAGAAAGTTTGAGTAACTCGGCTCTTGCTGTGTATAAGTTTCTGCTCAAATCAAGACAGAATTGTACCTGCAGAGCTTTTCTTATTTTGTTTGTGATATTGTACAATATTCTGTTCTCTATTATCCAAAATTAAGTTCCTTTTGAAATAATTTTATTTTTCTCTTGAGCCTTACCTACCTGTTCAGTCACCCAGTGAGAAGGTACAGAAAGAGATGCTTCTTTTGTTTCACATTTATTTTAAATAATTTAAGTGTTGGACCTCTGTCAAGAACATAGAGCTTGCCTGATTTTAGGAGCATCTACTGAAGTTTGTTCTTTCCCTCTACACAATTGCCTGTTGGATTGCGTAGGCAGTAATGCTGTGATTATTATTCAAATTAGAAATGCCACCATTTGATACCCCCCTTTTTTCTAGTTTAATTTTTAAGATAGTTTATATGGCCAAACAATCTGGACATAACTTCTATTTCCTCAGCCTTTTTTATCCCTTATATTTTTTCTAGATATCGTCTTAAAATTTGGCTTTTTTGATTGAGTATATAATCTGTTAATTTCCTTCTCAGTTCCCTTCTTTTCACTCCTACCTAGACATATTCTTTCATTTTCTCTAATCCTAAACCCAGTTTACTGTTCTATGTACACAAGCCGTCTCATTTCGTCATGGTATATGACTTAGTCTTAGCTAGTCTTAGCTGTTATCACCATTATTTCCATAACTCAGAAGAATATGGTTTAATTTATTGTAACAGTATTTGATCCATAAATGAATTTAAAAAATTTGTTCTGCTAGTTAGTAGTCTGCAGTAGATAGGAACAATATATTCCTGAAGGATTCTCAGCTCAAAAAAGGACTCTTTCCCATTGATTATGAATTAGAAATCCACTTGAATTAACACATACCCTTATAGTGTCAATGCTTACTGAGAATGTTTACCTAGTTTAGCCTTTCACACCTTAGTGCATAGATATTACTTTAATGAGATAATCATGTTCTTTTCCCCTTGGTACCTAGTTGAGCTCAGTCATAATGCTGTAGACATGTCAAAGTGAAAGTCACTCAGTCATGTCCAACCCTTTGCGACCCCATGAACTATACAGTCTGTGGAATTCTCCAGGCCAGAATACTGGAGTAGGTAGCCTTTCCCTTCTCCAGTGGGATCTTCTCAACCCAGGTCTCCCGCATTGCATGTGAATTTTTTACCAGCTGAGCTACAAGCGAAACCGGTAGACATATGAGTGATGTAGATAATTCTGAGGCATTCCAGGAAAACCTCTGATATACCTGTAGGATTTCAACTGAGACATCCACAAGGAGGCGCCGAAGAGCAGAGGTGGGGAAGGGCGTGCCCCTATTGCGTGTGTTAGCAGTAGCTTCCCTGCCCTCTGTGTAGTATGAAGAGTTTCCCCAGTTCTATAAAACAATTCTTCTCAACCGTCAGTGTGCATGTGATTCATCCTGGGATCTTAATAACTGCAGATTCTGACTCAGCGGCTCTGAGGTGGAGCCCAAGATGCCACATTTCTAACAGGTTTCCAGGCAATGCTGATACTGCTGGTCTGGGTGACATTTTCAGTCACAAGGTTATAAAATGTGTCCAAGAAAAGTTTCAAAAATAGTGACTTTTTAGATGTTCTTTCATTTCTAAAGACTTTTTAGCTTCTCTTACAGAGATTTATTTCTCTTCTAAGCTCTCAGCAGTGTTATTTTATTTTTCAACTAACAAGATTTCTGATGTTTCCTTCCCTTTTCTTTTTTTAAAATTCAGTTTTGACAGCCAGTAAATCCTACCAGTGGGCTTCGTGACTCAATGGTAAAAATATCTGCCAGTGCAGGAGATATGGGTTCAATCCCCAAGTTGGGAAGATGCTCTGAAGAAGGAAATGGCAGCCCACTCCAGTACTCTTGCCTGGGGAATCCCATGGGCAGAGGAGCCTGGTGGGCTACAGTCTATGGGGTTGCAAAGAGTCGGACACAACTGAGCGACTGAACGTAACAAGTCCTACCAGTGCAGAATTTATCTTTTCTTATGACTGAACTGGCCCTTCATTTGACTTTTATTCTGTGAACTACTCTAAACTCATACATTTGAGAACTAACTTCACGTAAATACGTTACTCTTCTTAAATGGTGAGCTTCCCATATACTCTACAGCAACCAAGGCACCACGTGTTTGGGTGTGGTTGAGAGCTGGAGGCCACCAGCACTCACCAGCTTTGCCAGCTGTGGCCCTACTGTTGTGCCACTGAACATCTGCCCTCTCCTGTCTTCTGGGACACCTCTGTGTTCTGCTCCTAAATGGTCCTTTTCAGGGCATTTTGCTGTCTTGACCCCCTGGGGTGTCTCCAGCCTTTTCTTACACTTTGAAATGTCCCTCTACCTCTTTCTGCATGTCAAGTCTTACTCCCTTTTAAGACAGGTTATTCCTACCTGCTCCATGCAGTTGATTACATCTCTCTCCTCTGTAAAGGGATTTGCATAATTCTACTAGAGCTATTACCAGCTACTGCAATGTTTTATTTATGTGTTTGTGTTAGCACTGGAATGTGAGGTTCTCAAGAGCAAAAGTATTATCTTATTCATTTTTATTTCTGTAACTCCTAGTGTAATATCTGGGCTTCCTTGGGCCTGCTGGGCACAGAATAAATGTTAAATGAATGAATACATCTGTTATTTTTAATGTGTTGATATTTTTGTTGAAGTATAGTTGATTTACAATGTTGTGTTACTTTCAGGTGTACGTCAAAGTGACACGTGTGTGCGTGTGTGGGTGTATTCTTTTTCAGGTTCATTTACTTTATAGGTCACTACAAATATTGAGTGTCGTTCCAGGTAGATCCTTGTTAGTTATCTAATCCCAGTCTCCTAATTTACCCGTCCTACCTCCTTTTCCCTTTGGTAACTCTAATTTGTTTTCTATTCTGGGGTCTAATTCTGTTTTGTATATAAGTTCTTTTTTCTCTTTTTTTTTAGATCCCACATATAAGTGATATCCTATGATATTTCTCTTTCTCTGTCTGAATTACTTATTTTGATAAGCAGAATACATTTGTGGGTCAGCCTCTTTTTTCTTACCATTTACTCTGATTCCCCCTTTATCATTTACCTCACAAAATTGCCTTTTCTCAGCTTTGATTTATCTACAGTCTTAGCCAAACCAATGATATAAATTATCCATAAGTCATTTGTTTATTTTCTGTTGGGCTTTACTGACTACTTGAATGCTGAGTCTATAAAGCTGCAGTCCTTTCTATTGACTAGTCTATATATGTTATAGTCATACCTCCTGTAGAGGTACTTTGGCAGCTTTGCCACCTGGGAGCAGTAGAAGCTTTGATGTTACTCACCATCTATGGTGGAGAAGGCGATGGCACCCCACTCAGGTACTCTTGCCTGGAAAATCCCATGGACAGAGGAGCCTGGTGGGCTGCAGTCCATGGGGTTGCTAAGAGTCGGACACGACTGAGTGACTTCACTTTCACTTTTCACTTTCATGCATTGGAGAAGGAAATGGCAACCCACTCCAATGTTCTTGCCTGGAGAATCCCAGGGATGGGGGAGCCTGGTAGGAGGCCGTCTATAGGGTTGCACAGAGTCGGACATGACCGAAGCGACTTAGCAGCAGCATCTATGGACCTCATGTGAAGGGGCAGTGCTCCAGTTACAGTTGTCAGGTGATTCACGAAATGCTTTGTTCCTGCAGGTGGGCCCTGCAATGCACTACCTCCTACGTTTGCCTTTTATTTCCAAAGTGACTGTTAGAACTGGTAGCCCAATTTGTTAATCTGCTGCTGGTGGTAGGTAGATAACATAGCCATACAGTACTCCAACTTTTGTCATTGTTTACAGTGCTAATAGAACTGTTTGTAACATAATCATGTAGGTTTTCTGTGTATGGGACTAAATTATGATGAATGAGTTACTCAAAGGATGAGGGAAAATCCCCTTTAGATTGTATCAGAGCCTGGGTGGTCCTGGGTTGTCTAAGCAGAATGTCTCAGACCGAGACACCGGGGGCTGGGCTGCGGTGCGGACAGGAGAGACAGAGGGTGGGGGGCCAGGCCTCCGGAGGGTCTGGAGACACAGGGTCAGTATTGAAGTCTGCCAAACCTAGGAAGACAGACAAGACATCCTCCTGAGGATCCCTCAGGGATCGTCCTGAGCAACCAGAAGCTCAGCAAAAACTGTCCAAGAGGCATGGGCACCATGCTTTACAACCTCCCAGGAACCAGTGCCCCAGGAATGGAGTGACTAGAGAAGGGTGAACAAGGAGGCTTCTCTTACAGGAATGAACCATGTTTTCCTCAGGAGTAGAGGACCATCTTGATAAATGCATTGGTGAAGAATGAAGGAGAAAGGGGGATCTGAAGTAAGATTAGTGTTAAGCAGAGTTTAAGTAATCTCATGTTTAATGTTTTTGTGTATTCCTTTGTGTATTAGTTGACTGTGCTGCTTACTTCAGTAACTTTCCACTACCACCATCTGGAAGAATAAAAGCCAGGTAGATCTCTAGGGATATGCCCATGGAATGAAGATACTATTTTAATTCCAACATAGTAAGCAATGGAAAAACACTGAAGGCACCTTCTGAGAAAGAGAACTATTCTCATCAGTCCCCCAAGGAGGTCTGCACAGCTCAAATGTCTATGTTGGTGACTGGAAGGTATGGAGGCCTCTGGTCATGAGAATTTGCCTCCTTCCACATAAACATGCACAAGAAGAAAAGGTCCTCCAAAGATTTCAGTCTTTCCATGCCTGCAGCCCTGTGGGAGTCCATGGGGACCTGTGGGAATCCATGGGAATCCATGGGGACCAGAAGATAGGTTAACTCGTTGCCACACTAACCTTACCACCGTCGTAATTTTGTCTGGTTTTATAGAATGTTAACTTTTCTTCCTCTCCTTGTTTCCCATACTTTGGGGAGCTTGTGCAACATCCTAGACACGTCTTAAGTCCTGGTAAAGGTCAAGTGCCTGATTACAAAAAAAAAAAAAATCTGCGTGTGTTGTGGATACTGTGTACTCAACTTGCTCCATGGAGAGAATGGTCCCTGGTCTGTACCAGCTGATGGATTTATTCATATCTTCCAGGTGTCTGGCTCCTGATTCGTGGAATGAATCAGTCAGACCTTGGCTTCCTAGGAGAGTTCTCCTCACAACCCCTATTCTCATTTGTTCTTGCTCAGTTGCTAAGTCATGTCAGACTCTGTGTGACCCCATGGCCTGTGTCACGCCAGGCTTCTTTGTCCTCTCACTGGGATCCTATGCTCATTGGCATCCATAGTAACGTTCCTTTGGATCTTTCCACCACCTCAGATGCTAGCAGGGCCCCTGTCGCTACTCAGCCTTAGCCCTTCCACTTTGGGAGAGGTTGCCACTGACCCAGCAGTTCTCAGCAGTTTTTCCTACCTCACCATATTTGGGAATAGAACTGTACCTACCAGTAACCTGCTGCTATAGCCATTGCCCAGGAATATTTTCAGCAAATATTTAATGAGTACCTGCTGTGTGCCCAGCATTACACTAAGCCCTGGCGTGAATCGTGAATAAAATGCCGACTCTGCATTCTAGCTTCAGAGCTGGTCTCTTTCGTGTCTACTGTCAGGGGGTTTTCAGGGGCTGTTCGTTTGCCTTGAGAAGTAGACATCTCTTATTGGCCTGTTTATTTGCACATTCCAGTCTGGAAAAGCTGCTGGCACCATGGTATGTTGAAAAGGTTCTTTGTCAGCTAGACACTAATTGGTCTGTTCACAGAGAGGTGCATCCTGCTCTTTTTTTAGATATGAAGTTGATTCTTAAGTTATTTTAGGAATTGTGCTAGTCACTGACTGCCTTGAATTAACCATTATTTTTAATTTTCAAAATACAAGTTATAAGTCGGACTGACATTCTCTCTTTGTTTTATTGCTTCATCATGTTTCATTTGCTCTTTTCTTCTCACAGCTTTCAGTCATATTATCATCTGGGGAAAATGCAGCCAGTTCCTTAAATGTTGTTATTTCCTTTTCCTGTTCCATTTCTCACTTGAAGCAATTTTACAGTGCAATGTTTTTTGTATTTTTCTGGGTAAAAAGTGTATGGCATGATACACCAGACATGCCCACAGATCCATTTATCTAAATAGTTTTCCTCTATTTCTCACCTCACTTTCCGTTAACCATTCTTCAAGACGATCTTGGAACTGCTGTGGTGATTTTTCTCTTAACTTTCTAATTCTCCTCCTGTAACGTATATTTTACTTCTGGAGGGTTTGGTGGGTTTGTCAGGACGCCCTTCTGGGCAGGATATCTGCTTTAGGCAGCTTCATGCCAGTTCTTTGATGATCTCCACCAAACATTTCTGTCTGGTGTCTGTTTTCACTTGGATTCTNGAACTGCTGTGGTGATTTTTCTCTTAACTTTCTAATTCTCCTCCTGTAACGTATATTTTACTTCTGGAGGGTTTGGTGGGTTTGTCAGGACGCCCTTCTGGGCAGGATATCTGCTTTAGGCAGCTTCATGCCAGTTCTTTGATGATCTCCACCAAACATTTCTGTCTGGTGTCTGTTTTCACTTGGATTCTGTTCTTTCTCTGTCTTGCTCCTCTCCCCCTTCTCACTTTCCATAAGGAAACCACTTTATTAGTATTGCATTTGTAACAAATATCCCACCTTTTTTGAAGGAAAAGATGAGTTGAGGAGGCTTGCGGTAAAAATGCCAACAGAGAACAGGAAGTTACATAGAGGAAACTCTTCATGGAGTTTTCAGCTGAAAAACCACTGAAAAACTGGCAGTGGCAGCCCTTAGAAATCAAATGCAAGATATATGAAAGTAAAATAATACAAGTGTAGGGGAATAACCTAGTTCAGTTCAGTTCCGGCGCTCAGTCGTGTCCGACTGTTTGCAACCCCATGAATCGCAGCACGCCAGGCCTCCCTGTCCATCACCATCTCCCGGAGTTCACTCAGATTCATGTCCATCGAGCCAGTGATGCCATCCAGCCATCTCATCCTCGGTCGTCCCCTTCTCCTCCTGCCCCCAATCCCTCCCAGCATCAGAGTCTTTTCCAATGAGTCCACTCTTCGCATGAGGTGGCCAGAGTACTGGAGTTTCAGCTTCAACTAGGTACTGTGTAAAACAGAGGGAAGAAAAGGTACAATGGTGTATAATTTTACATTTATGTTGTGGTCTGTTGACAGGAAATTGTCCTCTCCAGTGTGAGCTGAGTACAGACTTGGTAGAGATGATGGGGGGCAGTGAAAGCAAAAGTGCCAGGAAAGAAAAAGATGAGGCGGGAACTAGCTGTTTTTGAAGTTTGGAAACTGTGATGCTCTGAAATTCAAATATTCAGATTTGTCACAGTTCAGCTCTTGTGCTCTCCAGTACCATGGTTACTCCCCACTTGTGACTACAGAATACATAAAGTGTGGTTAATGCAAATTGAAATGTGCTCTCAGTAGAAAATACATACCAGATTCCAAGTCTTAGCATGATATACACATATATATGTGTGTATATATATAATCTTTAATATGAGCTATAGTCTCAATAAGTTTTAGATTGATTACATGTTTAAGTGATAACTGGTGATACATTGGGTTAAATATAATGTCATTGAAATTAGCTTTACTAGTTTTTTTAATTATTAAATATGGCTATGGAAAAATTGCATATGTAATTCATATCATATTTCTATTGGATAGGACTGGTCCAGCCCTATACCATGTTAATATGACTGTCTTGTATATCTGATATTTTAACCACAGCTTACTCCTTGGAAGAAAAGTTATGACCAACCTAGATAGCATATTCAAAAACAGAGACATTACTTTGCCAACTAAGATCTGTCTAGTCAAGGCTATGGTTTTTCCAGTGGTCATGTATGGATGTGAGAGTTGGACTGTGAAGAAGGCTGAGCACCGAAGAATTGATGCTTTTGAACTGTGATGTTGGAGAAGACTCTTGAGAGTCCCTTGGACTGCAAGGAGATCCAACCAGTCCATTCTGAAGGAGATCAGCCCTGGGATTCCTTTGGAAGGAATGATGCTGAAGCTGAAACTCCAGTACTTTGGCCACTTCATGTGAAGAGTGGACTCATTGGAAAAGACTCTGATGCTGGGAGGGATTGGGGGCAGGAGGAGAAGGGGACGACCGAGGATGAGATGGCTGGATGGCATCACTGGCTCGATGGACGTGAGTTTGAGTGAACTCCAGGAGATGGTGATGGACAGGGAGGCCTGGCATGCTGCGATTCATGGGGTCGCAAAGAGTAGATGCTTTTGAACTGTGATGTTGGAAAAGACTCTTGAGAGTCCCTTGGACTGCAAGGAGATCCAACCAGTCCATTCTGAAGGAGATCAGCCCTGGGATTTCTTTGGAGGGAATGATGCTAAAGCTGAAGCTCCAGTACTTTGGCCACCTCATGTGAAGAGCTGACTCATTGGAAAAGACTTTGATGCTGGGAGGGATTGGGGGCAGGATGAGAAGGGGATGACAGAGGATGAGATGGCTGGATGGCATCACTGACTCAATAGACGTGAGTCTGAGTTAACTCCAGGAGTTGGTGATGGACAGGGAGGCCTGGCGTGCTGTCATTCATGGGGTCACAAAGAGTCGGACACGACTGAGCTACTGAACTGAACTGACGGTGTAAAACAGACAGCTGGTGAGAAGTTCCAGTATAAGACAGGGAGCCCAGGCTGGAGCTCTGTGATGACCTAGTGGGGTGGGATGGGAGGAGGGGAGGGAGGCTTAAGAGAGAGGTGATATATGTATAATTATGGCTGATTCACGTTGTTTTATGGCAGAAGCCAACACACCATTGTAAAGCAATTTTCCTCCAATTAAAAAAACAGAAACAAAAACTACTAAGAGACGTCTTGTTAACAGCCTGAAACATCTACATTTGCTTTACCTTTAAGTATTTCAGGCTTTCTACAAGAGCTAGACTTGGGTGGATTGCTTTCTATTTACATATAGAGACTCCATAAGATTGTTTCCCAGCACTTAGGGAGAGTTAGTACCCAGGGGAAATTAGATCCTATGCTTTTAGAAGGTAGTTTTCCCAGCTGCTTTACTCATCAAGGTTAAAAAATAAAATCCTGGCTTCTGCCAGCCTGGTTATATCACCTGCCGTATTTACTTCTTGGAAAGCATGTCTCCTCTTCATTAGAGAGCTCAGAGGTCAGGGAGCAAAAATAGGAGCTGAAAGGGATAAATAATGCCTGGAAATAGAAAATAATGTCCAGCAGATTGTCATGTGGAAACAGTCGGCTGTCGTGAAATGACAAGAGATTTTGATGTAAGTCTACTTTATGGTGGATGCTTCCCTTATGGTGGGGTAACTCAGACTGAACTTCTCTGAGCCTTGTAAATGATGTAAAATGATGGTAATAATCTCTACCTTACAGAGTTGAGTATTAAATGAAAAAAAAAAAAAAAACATGATCAAGTCCCGGCAGGCAGGTCATGCTCCAGCTACAGCACTGGATGATAGGAATAGAATGGTGAACAATTAAAAATGAGTCACTGTCTTCATTGAGATTTCAGTCCAGAAGGGAAGACAGGCATTAAACAAAGAACTATCTAATTATGATTTGTAATGACGTGACCTATTTTAGGCTGGCATGAAATGTGGTCTTGACGTAGTGATGCCAAAGGTGGGGAGTCAGAGTTAGGGAGAATGTGTCAGGCTTCAGTCAGAGCAGTCTAGGCTGCTGGAAGGTGCTCAATAAACGGGAGCTGCTATAATAATTACTATTATTATCATTATTAATTTAGTAAATATTTATTGAGTATCTACCATGTGTACTATGCTACTGTGCATACTGAAGATATGCTAAATGTGTGAATTTAAGCAAATATCTTAACTTCTATGAGCCTCATTATGTTCTCTGTAAATTGGGGATATTAAGAGTACCTACCTCTTTAGTCTTTCTTTGAAGATCCAAATGAAAGAGTGTATATAAAGTATTTAACAAATTGCCTGGCAAAAAGAGAAGATAACGTATGTTAGTAATATTATTATTCCTCAGGAATCAGGGCCAGCTACAGAATTTGCAGGGCTCAGTGTAAAATGAAAGTACAGGGCTCTTTGTTTAAAAAGTAATAAGAATTTCAGGACAGCAACAGCAAAGCATTAAACCAAGTGAGGGGCCCTGTATGACTGCATAGTAAACACAAGCATGAAGACAGCCCTGTCACTAGTTACATCATACATATATATTTATATGCTTAACTATCCAAGAAGCTTGAATTTTTTGTGGGGGATGGGGGCAGACACAACTTCTATAACTATCAGTTGAATTTAGGTTATAAATATAAGCATATTCAACATATCAGTATATCGATAGATAATTGGTGATATTTTCCTCAAACTTATATTATGAAAAATGTTAAAGTATAAAATTATAAGGATTTAATAATGAACATATGTATATATAAATCAACTAGGCTGTACAATTAGCATTTTATTATATATTCATTTATCTGTTCCTCAAAACTTCTGTTAATCTATATTGTTTTTGGTGCATTTCAAAGTAAATTCCAGATATCAATATCACTTACAAAAATCCTTTTTTTTTCCTTTTGATGTAATTTTGACATATAGAAGAGCGTGCTAAATGTGTTGAGTTTTGACAAATACATATACCTCTGTGACCCATACCTTTAGAACATTACCCATCACCCTAAAACCTTCCTTCATACCTTTTCCAAGTTAATCTCCATCTCCAACTTCCATAAGACACAACTACTGTTCTGATTTTTTTTCTGGAGTTTATCATTTTCAAAAGTACTTCATAAGTACTTAGATTCAGTGCTGTTTCAAATGGGTGCACGGAAAATTCTGCAGACTGTAAAAGAGGAAAGACAATTCTAGAATATTGTGTTGCAATCGACAAATATTTGTTGAGTCGAAGAGTAAAACTATTGAAATCACTTGAATGCCTTTTCTTTTTCTTTATTTATTTTTCTTTTTGGCCATGCTGGCGGCCTGTTGGATCTTAGTTCCCCATCCAAGGATCAAACCCAAGCCCTTGGCAGTGAAAGCACAGTCCTAACCACTGGACTGCCAGGAAATTCCCACCTTTTTCTTTTTAATAGTTTAATTTTCTGGTAAAAAATTATAATAATGTATATTCCAGAAAAATGTAAATAATATGGAAAAATAAAAAGAGGACATTAAAAACCACCCATCGTGGAGGAATAAACATTTTAAAATATTTTATGAAATTTCTCCCAGATATCTGTGCACGTATACATAGAGAGATCTGTGGATGAAATTTAATAAAAATTGTTTCATACACATGTATGGTCCATTTCTATCACTGAACAGTGCTGTACTGGGTTACAACATGAGCACATTTTACAGGCTGATTTATGATTCCAAAATGCCATCCAAAGAGGAGGCACGGATTTACATCCACTGACTGGCTATGTTTTAAATTCTTAAAGATGGAAAAGAAATGTTTGTTTTATATTTTTTTCTTGAGGGTAGAAGAGAGAAACAGGTGAAGGGCTAATAAGTGCCCCTAAAAGCACATCAGTCCAGTTGAACTCAGTTCGATAAATTATTACTAAGCAAAGATAGGAGGGCTTCCCAGGTTGGTGCTAGTTGTAAAGAACCTGCCTGCAAATGCAGGAGATGTAACAGACATGGGTTCAATCCCTCGGTCGGGAAGATCCCCTGGAGGAGGGCATGGCAACCCACTCCAGTATTCTTGCCTGGAGAATCCCACGGACAGAGGAGCCAGGTAGGCTAGAGTTCATAGCGTTGCAGTCAGACACAACTGAAGTGACTTAGTATGTATGCACACAAAGTTAAGACTAGCTGCTGGGAACAGAAAAGATAAGACATGAATCCAATATGTAGAATGCTCATACCCTAACCGGAGAAGGCAATGGCACCCCACTCCAATACTCTTGCCTGAAAACTCCCATGGACAGAGGAGCCTGGTAGGCTGCATGGGGTCGTGAAGAATCAGACACGACTGAGCAACTCCACTTTCACTTTTTACTTTCATGCATTGGAGAAGGAAATGGCAACCCACTCCAGTGTTCTTGCCTGGAGAATCCCAGGGACGGGGGAGCCTGGTGGGCTGCTGTCCGTGGGGTCGCACAAAGTCGGACACCACTGAAGCGACTTAGCAGCAGCAGCAGCATACCCTAACAGGAAATTTCTTTGACTACAGGGATTTATCCTTACTTGAGCCTACATAATGAGGGAGGATCATGAAGATCTACTCCCAAAGGAGCACTGAATCCTACATTAAATTTGGTACAAAACTCAAAAGATATAAGTGTAAAGCAAGTCTCCCTCCTGTCCTTCTTCCCTACATCTCTCACCCAGTGTTGATTCTTTAGGGTTTACCACTGTTACTGGTTTCCTGTATCTCCTCCCAGAAAATGTTCTGCATGTGTATATATACAGGCATATGCTGAGCAGGCAAAAATATTAATTGTCCACTCATCGCTTACTCATTCAAGCAATTTTAAAATACAATTGTATGACATTTACACATAATTTTGCATGTTGCTCTTAAAATTATACCTTGAAGATTGCTCCATATTTATTCACATGGAGATGCTTCATTTATTTTTAGCTTGGAAATCATTACATAGCCACTCTTAGAGAGCGTCTTCATACTTTTTTTTTAAACTATCTCCACAATATACCACTGTATGAATGTAATTTATTTAACTGGTACATTATTGATGGACTCCAAGTTTAGTCCCGATATTTTGCTAATATGATCCTGCAGTGATAGTGTGAATCATCTGGCTTTGAATCGAGTTAGTAAGTACTTGGTAGAGGCATTTGTTGGGTTTTAGATGAATATTTAAAAGTACAAAACATTAAATATGTTAAGGCTGTGTCTGAAGTATGTTCCCCTAAAACCACTGTTAAAACAAAAGCCTGAGAGCCAACAGGAAATCTCCACCCACTTAGTCAGCCTCCTTAGGAGCAGTAAATAGACAGGCCTACCCAGTGTCTTCCAGGTTCACAGAGGAGCTTTGTCACACTAGTAGTAGCTCATTGTAGAGTCCATGGTTTGGCACTAAGAACTTCCCCTAGAGAGCTTGGATCTAGCAATATAACACACAAATATTCACTTGTCACACAAATAATTCATCAAAAGGCCTTGGGACACGCAAACACAGAAACAGATTTCCTCTTGCCCCTCCCATTGATTTTTTTTTTTTTTTANATTAGAACTGATTCAAATGTATTCTTTTTAATGGCTGAGTAATACTCCATTGTGTATATATACCACAGCTTTCTTATCCATTCATCCGCTGATGGACATCTAGGTTGTTTCCATGTCCTGGCTATTATAAACAGTGCTGCAATGAACATTGGGGTACATGTGTCTCTTTCTATTCTGGTTTCCTCGGTGTGTATGCCCAGCAATGGGATTGCTGGGTCATAAGGCAGTTCTATTTGCAATTTCTTAAGGAATCTCCACACTGTTCTCCATAGTGGCTGTACTAGTTTGCATTCCCACCAACAGTGTAAAAGGGTTCCCTTTTCTCCACACCCTCTCCAGCATTTATTGCTTGCAGACTTTTCCATAGACACAGAGTCTGCTTAGTTGATGGTGTGGATTTAATCTACAGCTTGTACAGCTGGTGGGAAGGTTTTGGGTCTTCTTCCTTAGCCACACTGCCCCTGGGTTTCAATTGTGGTTTTATTTCCACCTCTACATATGGGTTGTCCACTGGGGTTTAGCTCCTGAGGCTGCCCTGGAGGGCTTGGGTTTCCCCCTGAGAGGGCCAAGTGTGGAGGTGATGCAGCTGCTTGGGTCGCAGGGGTTCTGGCAGCACCAGGTACTCAGGGGGGTTGGTGGCTAGGGCAGCAGGAAATATAGTGCCCTAGAAGGGGATCCCTAGTGGCTCAGATGGTAAAGAATCTGCCTGCAATGCAGGAGACCTGGGTTCGATTCCTGGGTTGGGGAGATCCTCTGGAGAAGGGCATGGCAACCTACTCCAGTATTCTTGCCTGGAGAATCCCATGGACAGAGGAGGCTGGAGGGCTGCAGTCTGTGGGGTTGCAAAGAGTCGGACACAACTGAGTGACTAAGCACCCCCCAGAAGGGTATGGCCACCAGTATTGGCCAATAAACTCCAGTATTCTTGCCTGGAGAACCCCCTCTCTGACAGAGAAGCCTGGCAGGCCACAGTCTACAGGGTCACAAAGAGTCGGACACAAAGTGACCCTGCAGGCATAGATGCAAGACTTCTTGCCTGTGGCAGCTCTGCCCCAGTGAGAGTTGAGCGTGAAGGTGGCGCAGCTGCTTGGCTTGTAGGGACCCTGGCGGTGCCAAGTGTGCAGGGACATGGACTGCCTCCCTCACAGGAGTTACGGCCCTATCAGAATCTTTTCGAGCCTCTTATAACTGGTGATCAGAATGCCTCTTTGGCCAGTCTTTCTCTGTAGCTGTGCCTGTTCAGGCACTTAGAGGACTCCTTGCCTGGGGTCCTTCTCTGTTGTTCAGCATGTCAGGAACTTAAAGGGGCACCCTGGGTGGGCTCCTACTCTGTAGTTCAGTGCACCACGCGTTTGCAGGGCCAGCCTCTGTATTGTGCAGCTGCTCATGCTGGCGTGTGGGCGGAGAGAGGCTAGGGTGATGGCTCCATCCTCTATGCATGACTCAGCAGTATCGCCTTGCTTCCACGACTGCCTGGCTTTCCCCCACCAGCATTTCCCACCACGATCTCCTCCCTCACATCCTTTCAATCTGTCTCTTCACAGTCAACAGCAACCCTCACCCTGGGATTGCTCCACAATCCCTAAACTCCAGTTCCCAGCCGCTGCCCCTTCCAGGAGACCAGTGTTCCTATCCAGGGTATGTATGGCTGCGGCAAGGACTGTTTGCTTCTTATTCCATTTAGGCTGCCACAAATCAGCTGTTTCTCTCTCTGCCTTGAATGTTTCTCCTCTGACTCAGACAGTTGCCCCGCTGTGGGGACCAGACCCCTGCTTCAGTTCCTTCACCCACTGAGGGCAGGTCCAGTCCTACTAACACTCCCATTTTCCCCCTTAGTTCCTTCATCCTACTGAGTTTTGAATGGTTCTATAAAATCTTTGCCTCTGGTCAGGTGCTCCTGTCCACTCTCAGCTGGTGTTTGTGTCTGAAGGTGTATTCCTGATGGATCCTTGGAGAAAGATGAACTCCACGTCCACCTACTCCTCTGCCATCTTGTTCTCCATCCCTCTCAAGTGGATTTTAATTATCCTTGTTGAAACAAATCAACCTCTGAAGCCAAGTTCACCTTAATAAGAGCTATTATGCACAGAGCTTATTGTGTCTCAGGCACTATGCTACGTGGTTTACAGATGTTATTTGATTTAGCCCTCAGGATAACTCTGTGGATTAGTACTAGTACTTAGTATTATTTGTAAATGAAACCTGGGGAACAGAGAGATTTAACAACTTGCCTCAGTTCAGTTCAGTTCAGTTTAGTTGCTCAGTCGTGTCTGACTCTTTGCGACTCCATGAATCGCAGCACGCCAGGCCTCCCTGTCCATCACCATCTCCCGGAGTTCACTCAGATTCACGTCCATCGAGTCAGTGATGCCATCCAGCCATCTCATCCTCGGTCGTCCCCTTCTCCTCCTGCCCCCAATCCCTCCCAGCATCAGAGTCTTTTCCAATGAGTCAACTCTTCGCATGAGGTGGCCAAAGTACTGGAGTTTCAGCTTTAGCATCATTCCTTCCAAAGAAATCCCAGGGCTGATCTCCTTCAGAATGGACTGGTTGGATCTCCTTGCAGTCCAANGCCCCCAATCCCTCCCAGCATCAGAGTCTTTTCCAATGAGTCCACTCTTCGCATGAGGTGGCCAGAGTACTGGAGTTTCAGCTTCAACTAGGTACTGTGTAAAACAGAGGGAAGAAAAGGTACAATGGTGTATAATTTTACATTTATGTTGTGGTCTGTTGACAGGAAATTGTCCTCTCCAGTGTGAGCTGAGTACAGACTTGGTAGAGATGATGGGGGACAGTGAAAGCAAAAGTGCCAGGAAAGAAAAAGATGAGGAGGGAACTAGCTGTTTTTGAAGTTTGGAAACTGTGATGCTCTGAAATTCAAATATTCAGATTTGTCACAGTTCAGCTCTTGTGCTCTCCAGTACCATGGTTACTCCCCACTTGTGACTACAGAATACATAAAGTGTGGTTAATGCAAATTGAAATGTGCTCTCAGTAGAAAATACATACCAGATTCCAAGTCTTAGCATGATATACACATATATATGTGTGTATATATATAATCTTTAATATGAGCTATAGTCTCAATAAGTTTTAGATTGATTACATGTTTAAGTGATAACTGGTGATACATTGGGTTAAATATAATGTCATTGAAATTAGCTTTACTAGTTTTTTTAATTATTAAATATGGCTATGGAAAAATTGCATATGTAATTCATATCATATTTCTATTGGATAGGACTGGTCCAGCCCTATACCATGTTAATATGACTGTCTTGTATATCTGATATTTTAACCACAGCTTACTCCTTGGAAGAAAAGTTATGACCAACCTAGATAGCATATTCAAAAACAGAGACATTACTTTGCCAACTAAGATCTGTCTAGTCAAGGCTATGGTTTTTCCAGTGGTCATGTATGGATGTGAGAGTTGGACTGTGAAGAAGGCTGAGCACCGAAGAATTGATGCTTTTGAACTGTGATGTTGGAGAAGACTCTTGAGAGTCCCTTGGACTGCAAGGAGATCCAACCAGTCCATTCTGAAGGAGATCAACCCTGGGATTCCTTTGGAAGGAATGATGCTGAAGCTGAAACTCCAGTACTTTGGCCACCTCATGCGAAGAGTGGACTCATTGGAAAAGACTCTGATGCTGGGAGGGATTGGGGGCAGGAGGAGAAGGGGACGACCGAGGATGAGATGGCTGGATGGCATCACTGGCTCGATGGACATGAGTCTGAGTGAAGTCCGGGAGATGGTGATGGACAGGGAGGCCTGGCGTGCTGCGACTCATGGGATCACAGAGAGTTGGACACGGCTGAGCGACTGAATTGAACTGAACTGAACTTTCCTGTGTGATGAATTTTGCTTTCTCCTCACATTTGTCCTGGGCATGAGTTGGTTTGTTTTTTTTTTTTAATGGTTTTTGAAATTAATTTTTTTTGGAGTATAGATGTTCTATAATGTGTTAGTTTCTTTACACAGTAAAATGAATCAGCCGTAAATATACGTGTATCCCTTCCCTTTGGACTTCCTTCCCGTTCGGGTCACCACAGCGTGTGAAGTAGAGTTCCCTGTGCTGTGCAGCCTGTTCTCATTAGTTATCTGTCTGACTGCTGTTGTTTACTCCTTAAGTCCTGTCTGACTCTTCTGTGACTCCATGGACTATAGCCCACCCTGCTCCTCTGTCCATGGGATTTCCCAGGCAAGAATACTGGAGTGGGCTGCCCTTTCCTTCTCTAGGGGATCTTTCCGAGCAAGGGACTGAACCCGTGTCTCCTGCATTGACAGGCAGGTTCTCTCTCACCGGGAAGCCACCTGGGAAGCCATACGTAGTGTCAGTAGTATATGTGTCATTCCCAGTCTCTTAGTTCCTCCCAAGCCCGCCCTTACCCCTTGGTATCCATACTTTTGTTCTCTGCATCTGTGCCTCTATTGCTCCTTTGCAAATAAGAAAGAGGTTGTTTTTCTGTTTTGGAAATCTTATTTTTCAAATAGGAGATGGATATGGGTAAAGAGAATGAACAGCATATTTGGAGAAATATTTTTATGGACAGGCCCTGGAGACAATCCTCTGAAATAAAGGATTTTTAAGTATTTCTTAAGTTAAAAAAAAAATCCTATCAGATTTTCGTTATTGATAGATACACCATGCAAAAGCACCTAGGAGAAAAATTGATTTAGAATAATTCTCTTTATCCCTATTAGTAAGAATAGATGTTGCATCTTTCTTGAAAAAGAGAGCTGTGAATGGTTTGTTAAAGAGTGGGGCTGTTTTCCTGAGCAGCCTTCTTCACCATTCATCATTCATCTTTCTTTCTCATAGATTCCAGAAGACTTAGTCAAATTGGTTTTTTATTCTTGAATTACATTTTTAACTTTGAAATTCAAATTTACATACATTTAAAACATATGTGTCCATATCCGTATCTTCAGTACCTGCAACCATGCTGAGAGAAAGTATGAACCCTCCCACCCAGGACTGAGAATGAGGACTTTGGCTGGCTCCTAGCTCATGTCCTAGCTCTGTGATCTTAGCCAAGTTCTCTTTCCAAGTCTAATTTACCTCAAATGTTAACATCAAGGTAATTATAGTAACTACTCAGTGGATTGTTGTGAGAATTAAATGAGATAATTATTCAAAGTATTTAGCACAGTGTCTGGCACATAAGTGCTTACTAAATATTAACAGCTTTTATAACTTTATGAAAACACCGTCTTCATTTACCTCCCCATGTTTTGGCCCTAAAGTCTTCAAATGGGATGAATTAACAGAAGGCTAAGTGATTTTTCCATGAGTGCTTTTAATAAGTTAAAAGCACTCTTGGCATTAGAACTCAAGTTTCAACCCTTCTATCCCTTGGGCGAGCAGCCAGAAATTGTTACTGGCTATAGTTCAGATTCTGGGAGAGATACTAGGATGACTATAGGCCTAACATCCCTGGGCTGAAGTCAGGACCTTACATGGATGCTGACATTGTCATTCATTCATTATCACTTTCACCTCACAGGCACTGACAGGGCTGGGGATGACCCAGTTAAACTTAGATGCCTAGAGAAAACAGAGGAACATGTCCTGGGATTAGAGCTTTCCCACGATGGGATGGAAGTAGGGACCAGAAGGCCAGGCAGAACACAGATCAGAGATTATGGCAACAAACAGATTTATATTCATCATTTGTGGTCCAACATATGAGATATTGTAACAAGCACCTCTCTTCACCAGACCACACCCAATCACTGGGCTTCTGGACACTGGAAATATTTGAAGATCTTTTTATTCACATCAGGGATGTCTACTAGAAGAGCCCAGATAAAAATGCCAGACTCAGTACTGCAGAGGGGAACTAGAAGAGACAGGATCATCATCCTAAGAATGCAGGACTTGCTGCTGGGAAAGAAACTCAGGAAGGAATCTGTTTACTAGAACTTGTGTACGGGGAAGGCAATGGCACCCCACCCCAGTACTCTTGCCTGGAAAATCCAATGGACGGAGTAGCCTGGTGGGCTGCAGTCCATGGGGTCGCTAACAGTCGGACAGACTGAGCGACTTCACTTTCACTTTTCTCTTTTAGGCATTGGAGAAGGAAATGGCAGCCCACTCCAGTATTCTTGCCTGGAGAATCCCAGGAATGGGGGAGCCTGGTGGGCTGCCATCTGTGGGGTCACACAGAGTCGGACACGACTGAAGTGACTTAGCAGCAGCAGCAGAACTTGTGTATGAAGAAATGAGAGCCCCGATAGCAGGTAAAACCTAGCTCAGAGGACTGAGCTTCAACAAGCCCAGAGGACTGAGCCTCAACAGGCTTGTTGCAAGATTCGCTTGATGTTGATTTTTCCAAAGTTGATGCAGTATTGTTCCTTAAACCTTTCTTCCCTGAGTTTCAGAAACTGACATGAGGTTGAGTTTACAGACAAGAAAGTGGGGGCTGGGGAGAGGACTGAGTAGGGGACTAGTAAATGACCCCCTCTCCAGGAAGAGAACTCATCCAAAGAAGGAGTCAAGTTATGATAATCTCAGTAGGTGCTTGACAAATGTGAGAATCTCCGAGATTATGAGAAATCCCAGTAATACCTTTTTAACTAGTCGATGGAACTTGGAGCCATAGATTTTCCTTTAAAAGAAATAGCCTCTTCTTGTGAGATGTGTGGTGCCTTAGCAGATAGATAAATGAGTTGCAGAACTGAATTACTGGCTCCATCATTCTCTGTGCCTTTGTGCAAATTCTTTTACTTTATAAGCCTCAGTCTATTCATCTGTAAAATGGAGGGTAACTATATGATCCACTTTATAGGAGTTCTGTGAAGCTTAAATTAGATTATCTACCTAGAATGCCTGGCATATTTTTTAGAGCTCATAGATATTAATAATAACTTGCATTATCTACTTTCTAATCTTAGTTTTCCCACTGACAGGTGTTACAGTAGACAGCGTACTTCTTTGATAACTTCAATAGAATGATCCCTTTAGCCCAGAATTTTATTGTGACCCAAGCAAAGCGTTTGTAATCGTTGGAAATACACTGACTACTCATGCCAATCTGTGAACAAACATTTAAGTCTCTCCTGGTCCAGGATTAAAGCTCTTGAGAAACTTTTGAGCAAAAGAAAAGGCAGGAGAACGCTGAGTATGTACAGGAGGAATTGGCAGTATGGTTTTAGGAGGCATGAGGGGCAGTGTAGGAAATGAAACCTCCATCCACATGAGTTTAACACCTTCATGTCACTGCAGTAGGAGAAGCATCAAGGCCATTTATTAGTTGCCTGTTTTTCCATAACTGAGATTCCCATTCATTCCCACTGCTGGCAACCTCGTCTCTTGCCTGGAGTCCCTCTGTGATCTCCTAGCCTGCTCAGTCCCCTGTGTCCTCTCTTGCTTCTCTTGATCCATCTTCTCCATGTCACAAAAATGCTCTCTCTCAAAACATACATTGGACCTTGCCTCTCCTTCCTGCTTAAAATCCTCCAGTGGCTTCGCATTGCTCTTGGAATAGTGAGGTGAAAGTCGCTCAGTTGTGTCTGACTCTTTGCAACCCCATACAGTCCATGGAATTCTCCAGGCCAGAATACTGGAGTGGATAGCCTTTCCCTTCTCCAGGGGATCTTCCCAACCCAGGGATTGAACTTAGGTCTCCCATATTACAGGTGGATTCTTTACTGGCTGAACCACAAGGGAAGCCCAAGAATACTGGAGTGGGTAGCCTATCCCTTCTCCAGGGGATCTTCCTGACCCAGGAATCGAACTGACATCTCCTGCATTGCAGGCATATTCTTTACCACCTGCGCTATCAGGGAAGCCCTCTCTTGGAATAAACACATCAGGTCTTGAACTTACAAGGCTGTCATGCTCCATCCCCTGCCTGCCTCACCAGTTCTCTTGTTCTGTTCCCTCTCCTCCAAGTCCCTCTCTGCATTTCTTTCCAGTCCTCAAACATTTGTGCTTCTTGCTGTCTTGAGACCTTCCAGCCAAGGGGCCCTGGGGACCAGAAATGGATCTGCCCCACCCACCTCTTCCCTGTCCTGTCCTTCTTCTCAAGTAAAACTTTCCTTGATTTCTTTGGACTGGTTTTAGATACTCTCTTTGCACTCCACCTTTCTCCTTTGCAGTATGTCATCACAACTTTGTGAAATAATCACCTATTTGGTGTCTGCCTTCTCAACTAGATTTACACATTTAAAATTAAAATTTCAAATATAAAATTTAGATTTTATGAGGACATAAAATCAGACAGCCTTATTTCTTGTGATATCCTGAATGCCTAACATGTTACTTGGCACATGGTGCATGCCTATTAAATATCTGTTGTTGTTCAGTTGCTACGTTGTGTCCAACTCTTTGTGACTCCATGGACTGCTGCCTACCAGGCTCCTCTGTCCTCCACTATCTGCTGGAGTTTGCTCAAATTCATGGTCATTGAGTTGGTGATGCTATCTAATCATCTCATCCTCTGTCATCCCCTTTTCCTCTCACCTTCAGTCTTTCTCAGCATCAGGGTCTTTTCCAGTGAGTCAGCTCTTTGAATCAGGTGGCCAAAGTATTGGAGCTTCAGCTTTAGCAGTAGTCCTTCCAGTGAATATTCAGGGTTGATTGATTTCTTTTTTTAAAAAAATTAGTCTTTATTGAATTTGTTACAATATTGCTTATGTTGTTTATGTCCTGGTTTCTTGGCCATAGGGCATATGGGATTTTAGCTCCCTGACCAGGGATTGAGCCTGCACCCTCTGCATTGGAAGGCGAAGTNTATTGAATTTGTTACAATATTGCTTATGTTGTTTATGTCCTGGTTTCTTGGCCATAGGGCATATGGGATTTTAGCTCCCTGACCAGGGATTGAGCCTGCACCCTCTGCATTGGAAGGCGAAGTGTTAACCACTAGACCAGTAGGGAAGTCCCTGATTGATTTTCTTTAGGATCAACTGGTTGGACCTCCTTGCAGTTCAAGGGACTCTCAAAGAGTCTTCTCCAGCACCACAGTTCAAAAGTATCAGTTCTTCAGCACGCAGCCTTTTTTTGTGATCCAACTGTCATATCTGTACATGACTACTGGAAAAACCATAGCTCTCACTATACAGACCTTTGTTGGCAATGTGATATCTCTGCTTTTTAATACACTGTCTAGGTTTGTCATAGCTCTCCTTCCAAGGAGCAAGAGTCTTTTAATTTCATGACTGCAGTCACCATCTGCAGTGATTTTGGAGCTAAAGAGGGACAAGAGTAAAGAAAAAAGTCCAAGTCAGAGCTGGAAAAACTAGAGAGTGTGTGAAAGAGAGGTGAGTATCCTGGGAATCACTAGAGGTAAAATAGAGAGTGTATCGCAGAACCTGGAAAGGAAAGAGGCAGTCAGTCACCATGGTCTGCAAGCTAGGCAGACAATCAGGCTTGTGCAGCTTAGGATAATCACTTGGGAACCTCTTGGTACCAAAAGGAAGAACACTGACTTTTGTGGTAGTTCTGTGCTTTATTTAAGTCACTGAGACGTAAGCGTGATCATGGCCAGTTCCTCAAACCTTAGTCTTCTTTGCTACTTCTTTGCTGATGTACCTGAAGATTCCTGATGAATAGTCTGTCTGCAGAGCTCTGTGAATGTTGAGATGTTTGTGAATGTTACAACAACAGCACCAAAAATACTTGAGAAGCAAGGGAAAGCCAAAGCAAGCACTGATATATATTCAGTTTGAAGACTTCTTTCCCATTAAACACTATAATGGATCTCATTCAATTTTGATGCACCTTTATGATACCAATTCATCTACTTAGCAGAGCTCTTTCCCAGTATCTCCTTACATTTTTCACGTAACTTTTACTTGCTTGGAATTTTTAGCAGCGGGGAGTAGCAATTCAAATACTTAGAATGGAGTTCTCCTTCGCTGTCCTTTTCCTGGGTGCCGTGTGCAGGTCTGTCTCAAGGGCCCTCTTCTTACTGTGTCATATCCTTGCCCAGCTTTGCTTCCTGGCAAGAGGGGAGGGGAGAGCCTGGAGTGACTGTTTAATGCTGAAGCCTATTCCCTGGGGGATGGATTCATGCTGAAATTGATAAGAAATGGGATTATGAAAAGATCTGTCTTGCTAATGGCAGCCTTTGTTTCTGGAAAGCCCGCCACTTATGATGGATGGCCTCTGTCTTCCTGCAGCCTTCCCTGTGTGGCCTGTTTTCTCAGACACCTTGATGGTTTCTTTCCCCTGACACCTTACTTTCCACCTTCCTGCCACCTTTGTTCTCAGGCTTTCTCCTCTTGTCACCTCTATTCTATCTTTTTTTCCCTCCTGCTGACACTTAAACTTTTTATCTTCCTACCAAGTTTCATCAGGTTTTCCCCTTTGTCATAAAGGATTCTTAGAATGACTCCAGGCAGTATGGAGCAAGTCAGAAATTTATATCTGGACTCTGGGCTTGTTACCCTGCTAGGCTCCCCTGTCAACACAGCCACTGGGCTACTGAGAGTTTTTAGTATTGACTCCACAGTCTCTTCAAATGATTTTGTTCCTTTAACTTTAGTCTAGAATTCTTCCTCCTTCCCAGTCCCTTTTCTGTGCCTCAGAGAATTTGTATTATCGTTTCAACATTGTGAATGCATGGCTTTTAATATCTGTATGAATGAATGAATGAATGAATGAAGTTGCTCAGTTGTGTCCGACTCTTTGCTACCCCATGGACTGTAGCCTATGAGGCTCCTCTGTCCATGGGATTTTCCACACAAGAGTGCTGGAGTGGATTGCCATTTCCTTCTCCAGGGGGTCTTCCCGACCCAGGAATTGAACCTGGGTCTCCCGCATTACAGGCAGACGCTTCACCGTCTGAGCTACCAGGGAATATCTGTATGAGTATCTGGAAGTCTGCTTATCTTTCTTTTATAAAACCATGGAAGTCTGGTACAGTACAGCTTACTATTAGTAGAGTTGTACACAATCCAGGGAAATTATGTTATCTTAAATAGAATCAGGAAGGATGCAGAAGGGTTCACCTATTCCTGCCTATCACTTCTCCAAAGACAAGTGTTTAAGCATTTCTTCACTCCAGTTTCCATACCTGTGAAATGGGAATAATTAAAGTACTTACCTCCGAGGACTGTCACTAGTGTTAAATGAGTTTATACTGTAAAAATGCTATCAAAAGACCTGTTCACAGCTAATGATCATAAATTTTAGTTATTATACTTAAACTTATTAAATATTGAAACTTGACGTAATATGCAACCTTTTCGTTCAATTCAGTTCAGCCATTTAGTTGTGTCCGACCCTTTGCAACCCCATGAACCGCAGCACGCCAGGCCTCCCTGTCCATCAACAACTTCCAGAGTCCACCCAAACCCATGTCCATTGAGTCAGTGATGCCATCCAACCCTCTCATCCTCTGTCCTCTCCTTCTCCTCCCACCCCCAATCCCTCCCAGCATCAGGGTCTTTTCCAAATGAGTCAGCTCTTTGCATGAGGTGGCCAAAGTATTGGAGTTTCAGCTTCAGCATCAGTCTTTCCAATGAACACCCAGGACTGATCTCCTTTAGGATGGACTGGTTGGATCTCCTTGCAGTCCAAGGGACCTAGAAAGATGGTAAAGATAACCCTGTATGCAAGACAGCAGAAGAGACACAGATGTATCGAACAGTCTTTTGGACTCTGTGGGAGAGGGAGTAGGTGGGATGATTTGGAAGAATGGCATTGAAACATGTATAATATCATATAAGAAATGAATCGCCAGTCTAGGTTCAATGCAGGATACAGGATACTTGGGGCTGGTGCACTGGGATTACCCAGAGGGATGGTATGGGGAGGGAGGTGGGAGGGGGGTTCAGGATTGGGAACACATGTACACCCGTGGCGGATTCATGTTGATGTTTAGCAAAACCAATACAATATTGTAAAGTAAAAAAAAAAATAATAATAATAAATTTTTTAAAAAGAATCTTCTCCAACATCACAGTTCAAAAGCATCAATTCTTCAGCGCTCAGCTTTCTTTATAGTCCAACTCTCACATCCATACATGACCACTGGAAAAACCATAGCCTTGACTAGATGGACCTTTGTTGACAAATTAATGTCTCTGTTTTTTAATATGCTGTCTAGGTTGGTCATAACTTTCCTTCCAAGGAGTAAGCGTCTTTTAATTTCAAGGCTGCAGTCACCATCTGCAGTGATTTTGGAGCCCAGAAAAATAAAGTCAGCCACTGTTTTCAATGTTTCCCCATCTATTTGCCATGAAGTGATGCGACCAGATGTCATGATCTTCATTTTCTGAATGTTGAGCTTTAAGGCAACTTTTTTACTCTCCTCTTTTACTTTCATCAAGAGGCTTTTTAGTTCTTCTTCACTTTCTGCCATAAGGGTGGTGTCATCTGCATATCTGAGTTTATTGATATTTCTCCCAGCAATCTTGATTTCCGCTTGTGCTTCCTCCAGTCCAGTATTTCTCATGATGTACTCTGCATTTAAGTTAAATAAGCAGGGTGACAATATACAGTCTTGGCATATTCCTTTACCTATTTGGAACCAGTCTGTTGCATCTCCAGTTCTAACTGTTGCTTCCTGACTGCATATAGGTTTCTCAAGAGGCGGGTCAGGTGGTTTGGTATACCTATCTCTTTCAGAATTTGGCATAGTCAGTAAAGCAGAGATAGATATTTTTCTGGAACTCTCTTGCTTTTTTGATGATCCAGCAGATGTTGGCAATTTTATCTCTGGTTCCTCTGCCTTTTCTAAATCAGCTTGAATATCTGGAAGTTCACAATTCATGTATTGCTAAAGCCTGGCTTGGAGAATTTTGAGCATTACTTTACTAGTGTGTGAGATGAGTGCAGTTGTGCAGTAGTTTGAGCATTCTTTGGCATTGCCTTTCTTTGGGATTGGAATGAAAACTGACCTTTTCCAGTCCTGTGGTCACTGCTGAGTTTTCCAAATTTGCTGACATATTGAGTGCAGCACTTTTACAGCATCATCTTTCAGGATTTGAAAGAGCTCAGCTGGAATTCCATCACCTCCACTAGCTTTGTTCGTAGTGATGCTTCCTAAGGCAGCCTTTACATACCATCAATCTTATAGAGAGATTTCACTCTTTAATCTTCAGTTCTTCGTATGTTTCTTCCTAGTAGAGAATCTGCTAATACTGCCTTTTTGCTGTGTATTTATAACTCTCTTTCCACCCTTCACAAAACTCAGATGTTAATTTCCACCCATCCAGGGGGAGTTCTATTTCTGAAGTCATTTTCTTCTCACAATTGATCTGAATTGATCTCTTCTAAAATCTCTCACTTATTTTGTTTTTCTCACAAATCATTGCATTGTAGATCTGTGGACCAAGAAAATTAGCACCTCTGTTTCATAACTCTGGTTTCCCTCTTTAAAGTACAGTTCAGAGAGGTGATTTTAATTCCTAAGCACTAATCGTTTTGAGCGTTTGTTACCGTAGAAACCACAGTTGTCATCCTGAAGCATGCCAGCAGTGATCACCCCTGACAGTTCACGGACCTGAGTTTCAGACAATCAGAGTAATTTGGAGGTCCGTTCGTTTAGAATTTTCTCTTTCACAGTTTCAAGGGAGCACGGCTTAGGCTCTCTTCCAATTTGTCAGAAGCAAGAAAAGACATGGAGGTTGAGAGTGGAATGCCTCCTCCCAGGCCAAGCTGTCAGTCCCTCACATGCTTTTATTATTCTCTGGAAAATAAGGTTGTAAAAAAGCAATTGCTGACACAACCTTAATGACGGTACTTTAAGGATGCTGCTGTAATTAAAATAGGAATTTTACTATCCTGGGCCTCCGAGAAATTAGTGTATATACCATTTCCGATCTCAGGATTTACGAAGCAAGCAACTTTGATTCTTGCCGTTTTGCTGCGTGGGCCACACGTTGCCTTTGTGCCTCTCCAAGTTGCAGCTTATATAGAAAACCTGGCAAATAGCAATAAGCATCTGTGCTCCGAATGATGCCCTGTGGTGATAGTGCCATGGCTTTCAACACTAAACCCGGAAATGTCACAGAACCTACTTCTTTCTCCTTTGATTTCCCCTAGAATAAATTGTTTACCTATTGTTCTGTGAGATCAAAACCCTACAGGCTATTTTGGTTACAATTTGAAGAGGGCTGTCTTCTTTCCATAGGATGTCGTATCCATTTTATTCATACTTTACCTAATAAATTAGTTAGAAATTTTATACAGCTGCTAGTTAAAGGCTTCCCAGGTGGCACAGTGGTAAAGAATCCAACTGGACAATGCAGGAGACGTAAGAGATGGGGGTTCTATCCCTGGGTCGGGAAGATCCCCTGGAGGAGGAAATGGCAACTCACTCCAGTATTCTTGCCTAGAACATCTCCTGGACAGAGGAGCCTGGTGGGCTACAGTCCCTAGGGTCACAGAGTCAGACATAACCGAGCACAGCCCAGCAGCTGGTTACAGAGACCCAAAGAGAGGAGGCTTTAAAAAAGTTAGCTGGGAGAATTCTTATTCTCCTGTGATGAGAGGAAAACTGTTTTAGAAGTTGGCGATTCATGTATGAAGATACCATAGCCTACAGTGGGATCCAGACAGCTTTCATTTTTTCAGCTTAGACATCTTTATCATGTGGTGGGTCCCTGCGGCCCCAAGACAACTGTCAGAGCTACATCCATCTCATCCAAGTCCCAGGGAGGAAAGAACGTTAAACGAAAGGGTCACGTCCTAGCTAAATCAGCCCTCTTTTTAAGGAGTTTTCACCAGAAGTCGCATTCAGAAACTTCACTCACATCTTACTAGCCAGAGATTAGTCACATAGAAAATATACAGTTTGTCACCTGAATATACCATTTCTCCAGAAAAAGCAGTGTTCTACGTTAAGGAAGAAGGCGAGAAGTGGTACTGCCTGGGCAGTTGGCAATGATTGGCAATGTAGGAAAGCAAGCAGAAACAGTAGATTCCTCTCTCTTCATGTTGTGTTTTCCACAGCAAACATTTATTCAGCATATAAATAAGCAGATAGCTGTAATTCTTTCCTGTTGATAGGAAAATGACTCATCATGATAAAATTTAGCCCTAGCACAATGCTTAATAATTTTAGAATCATTGAGTACTTAAAGTACATTTTTATGGTATTTTAGTGCTTTAGATTATTTGGTAGTGGGATGTCTGGGTATGACACTTTGAGTACCAGCTAAAAAGAATGTTTCATTCTCTTCCACATTACATTTCTTAATCCTTTGAATTAACACAGGATTCTTATAAAGCTGAAGTCCCCTGCATATATGTTTAAAAAATAAAAAGTTCCTTAACACATTTCATGCACTAATATGAATAAGTTCTATTGCTGTTATTAGCTTATGGCAATCCATTTGTGTTTTTCTTTCTCTATTATGACCTGATTATTTTCCTGTCTACTGTAGTTTATTGCACAAAGAAATGCTCTATAAATTGTTCATAAATTTTTAGATAACATGTTCCCACCCTATTTATTAGGGATTCCAGTGATTAAATAAGGCAAATACTTTACAAATGACCACAAATGGGGTCTAGATGGACAATATACTCCATAACAGTGAATTTTTTATCCAAAACTGTGCACAGGTAATTTTATGCAGCTACAGCATCTTCATCCCGTGATCTATAAACTGAATTTAAGACACGGGAAACTCCAAATGACTATGATCATCATTATGATGAGAATAAAGTGTTTTCTGAGTCCAATATCTTATAATACTCACTTAATGATAGTCCAGAAATGTTTCTTATTTTTAATCTTTTTAATGGGCATTATAACAAAGACCTCTTTTTCTTATATTCTATTTCATTCTCTCTTGCTTTTAGCTATCTATTCTTTTAGAATCTATTCTTTTTTTTCTTTGGCAATCCAATCATTTCAGTGCTCAGTTATGTCTGACTCTGTAATCCCATGACTGCAGCACAACAGGCCTTCCTGTTCATCACCAGCTCCCAGAGCTTGCTCAAACTCATGTCCATCAAGTCGGTGATGCCATCCAACCATCTCATCCTCTGTCGTCCCCTTCTGTTCTGTCTTCAATTTTTCCCAACATCAGGGACTTTTCCAATGAGTCAGCTCTTCGCATCAAGTGGCCAAAGTATTGGAGTTTCAGCTTCAACATCAGTCCTTCCAGTGAATATTTAGGACTGATTTCCTTTAGGATTGATTGGTTTGATCTCCTTGCAGTACTAGGGACTCTCAAGAGTCTTCTCCAACACCACAGTTCAAAAGCATCAGTTCTTCAGCCCTCAGCTTTCTTTATGGTCCAGCTTTCACATCCATACATGACTACTGGAAAAACCGTAGCTTTGATTAGATGGATCTCTGTCGGCAAAGTAATATCTCTTCTTAATATGCTGTCTAGGTTGGTCATAACTTTTCTTCCAAGGAGTAAGCATCTTTTAATTTCATGGCTGCANATGTCTGACTCTGTAATCCCATGACTGCAGCACAACAGGCCTTCCTGTTCATCACCAGCTCCCAGAGCTTGCTCAAACTCATGTCCATCAAGTCGGTGATGCCATCCAACCATCTCATCCTCTGTCGTCCCCTTCTGTTCTGTCTTCAATTTTTCCCAACATCAGGGACTTTTCCAATGAGTCAGCTCTTCGCATCAAGTGGCCAAAGTATTGGAGTTTCAGCTTCAACATCAGTCCTTCCAGTGAATATTTAGGACTGATTTCCTTTAGGATTGATTGGTTTGATCTCCTTGCAGTACTAGGGACTCTCAAGAGTCTTCTCCAACACCACAGTTCAAAAGCATCAGTTCTTCAGCGCTCAGCTTTCTTTATGGTCCAGCTTTCACATCCATACATGACTACTGGAAAAACCGTAGCTTTGATTAGATGGATCTCTGTCGGCAAAGTAATATCTCTTCTTAATATGCTGTCTAGGTTGGTCATAACTTTTCTTCCAAGGAGCAAGTGTCTTTTAATTTCATGGCTGCAGTCACCATCTGCAGTGATTTTGACAGAAAATAAAGTCTGTCACTGTTTCCATTGTTTCCCCATCTGTTTGCGATAGAGTGATGGGACCGGATGCCATGATCTTAGTTTTTTGAATGTTGAGTTTTAAGCCAGGTTTTTCACTCTCCTCTTTTACTTTCATCAAGAGGCTCTTCAGTTCCTCTTTGTTTTCTGCATTAAGGGAGGTATCACCTGCATATCTGAGGTTATTGATATTTCTCCCAGCAATCTTGGTTCCAGCTTGTGCCTCATCCAGCCCAGTGTTTCTCATGATGTACTCTGCATATAAGTTAAATAAGCAGGGTGACAATGTACAGCCTTCACATATTCCTTTCCCAATTTGGAACCAGTCCACTTTTCTATGTCCAGTTCTAACTATTGCTCCTTGACTTGCATACAGATTTCTCAGGAGGCAGGTGAGGTGGTCTGATATTCTCCTTTCTTTAAGAGTTTTTTGTGATCCACACAGTCAAAGGCTTTGGCACAGTCAGTAAAGCAGAAGTGGATGTTTTTCTGGAACTCTCTTGTTTTTTCTATGATCCAATGGGTTATCCTTAAAATAATGAAATCCACCAGCAGAGAAAATATCTAGTGAACTCTCCCTAAGGGGAAAAATATGTTTATAGAATACTTCATGGGCTCCTTATGACCCCAGAGCTGGAAGAGTGGGCTTACAGTCTTTTGTTGTTATTTAAGCAAGGATAAAAATGATGAGTTTTAACATTGTTAATCTTGCTTTCCACATGTATTTGGTGCCTTTTCTTCTCAAGAGTACAGAATATTGTATTTTGACATTGATTTTCCAAATTTTCCATGATAGGTCTGGCAGCTCAAGACACATAAAGAAACAGAAGTTATATATAAGTTCTTTGCAAATTTGGAATAAGAAGCCACCTTCTCTGCATATCAGCTCAGTGCTGTGCTCTGTGCATGGGAAATGGGCACAGGAAATCATGCATATATGTCTTCTTTCTTGATGATCCTTATGGGATCTTAGACTAGCATCTAGTTAAGGTCTGAGCCTTGTTGTTAGGAACAAGCATATTCTAGGTTAGCAATTTGTATCTTCTTTGGGTAATCTACTTTTGGGAAAAAGGTGTGTAACTTACATATATTTTTGAAAGTAATCATCTTTTTTAGGACAAAAAATTATAAATATTGTAACATCAGGAGATTGCTGCTGATCTTTAATAACAGGAAATGTCAATATAATCATGGACTTCCCTGATGGCTTAGACAGTAAAGAATGTAATGTGGGAGACCCAGGTTTGATTCCTGGGTTAGGGTAATCCCATGGAGAAGAGAATGGCTACCCGCTCCAGTATTCTGACCTGGAGAATTCCATAGACAGAGGAACCTGGCGAGCTATAGTCCACAGGGTCACATAGAGTCAGACACGACTGAGCGAGTAACACTTTTAATTTCACTTTTTTCAAATATAATCATAAACCATAAATAATACATTACTAATCATTCATTCTTCTAAAGTATTTAAGCGAACTATGTACAGATAGCTCAACTATTAAGGCATTTATAATTATGGCTACTGGGAGGGATTGGGGACAGGAGGAAAAGGGGATGACAGAGGATGAGATGGCTGGATGGCATCACCGACTCGATGGACGTGAGTTTGAGTGAACTCTGGGAGTTGGTGATGGAAGGGAGGCCTGGTGTTCTGCGATTCATGGGGTCATGGAGAGTCGGACACAACTGAGCCACTGAACTGAACTGAACTGATGAAATTCTAAAACTACCACTAACCATTAGTGATAGATGATATTTTATAATAAAAATTCAGAGTGGTGAAATTAGATATGGTGTGGAAAATGTTTGTGACTTCAAGTGTTATTTAATAACAAAAAGCATTAGTATGGTAAATATGTATTAGAAAGTAGATGAAAGTGAAAGTCTAAAAGTTAGTCGCTCAGTTGTGTCTGCCTCTTTGTGACCCCATGGACTGTAACCTGCCAGGCTCCTCTGTCCATGGAAGTCTCCAGGCAAGCATCCTGGAGTGGGCTTCCGTTTCCTCCTCCAGGGGGTCTTCCTGACTTCGGGGTTTGTACCTGGATCTCCCGCATTGCAGACAGATTCTTTACCATCTGAGCCATAATTTCACGTTTCATTCCATCATCCCACAACTATCCTGTGGCTATTATACATGAGTAACTTTCCTGGATGCTGGTTTTGTGATGAATTAGAGACAGATTTTTCTGAATATTCATTTAGTGAGATGGTAAGACCAAAAGAAAATATAAAAATAAAGGCAAATATGCAATTATCTAGTTATCTCTAAAATGTATACCATTTTTGTTAAGATATGTGCTGCAGTTGAGCAGTGGTGAAGCTTGTGTCTAACAATCGGAGTCACTTAAATGTGTATTCTGGTTTCACCTTCATCACTTAGCAATGTGTGACCATAAGCTAATTGCCCATTTCAAATTTCTGTTCCGTAATTCGGCAAATACAGTAGTCTCTCCTTCTAGGTTTATTTTTGATAAGGAAATAAAGCGAAATAAGTAATGTCAGACTCAGAGCATGGTACCTGGCACGTATCAAATATCCACAGCATGCTGTTTACTTTTGTATTGTCATTACAGAAAAGCCACAGGCTATTTATAGGAAAAAGCTGAGTATAACATATATAAATTATTCTGCACATTCAAAATAAGCATTCTATATGCAGAAAAAGATGAATGTTAATATGGTTTATCTTAATGTTAACCAAAACCCTTCCAGATAAATGATATCAGAAGACAAATGATATTATGTGCCTCATTTTCATCAAATTTAGGTCATTAATGCTAGTGATTAAGATGAACATGTTTTGTTTGAAGAATGCTTTCTTTCCTTTCCCCCTCCATCTTAACGAGGTGTAATTGAAATATAAAATTATAAGATATTTAAAGTGTATGTGAAGGAAAGTTCCTGTAGTATATTGTGAAAGTATTCTTCCAGTCGAGTTAATTAACAAGTCTATCACCATCTGTGTGTGTGCTGGAAACATTTAAGTTCTACTCTCAGTAAATTTCAGTTATACAATACAGTGTTATCAACTATAGTCACCATGTTTTACATTTGATCCTTATTAAGAAAGCTTTTACTTAATCCAGTTAATTCGCCAACCCTTTTTTATCTGACTGGTAAAATGTTTTGGATAATGTTAAAGATTACTGGATTTTGGATGTTAATCAGCATTAAGGAAGGAAAGAAGGGAGGGAGGGAGGCAAGGAAGGAAGACGAGAAGGAGGGAGGGAAGAAAGTTTATAGATAGCACCTTAGTTTTATGTATGCTGGGATGCTGTGAGTTAGTGTTGTAGTGTTTTGTTTAGTTCTTGAAATTAAATGCTGTTGTGTTATTTCTGGAAATTTCTGTCCTTGGCTTGCCTGGTGACTTAGGGCAGACTATTGAAGTCCTGCATGTTTCTTTTCTATATGTTGTAAACTTGACAAAACAAAAGTTGTAGAAGAGGCTACTGCTTCCCTAAATCCATCCTTCCCACCTTCTTTAATAGCAGATCTCCCCACTGTCATTTGTTTGTTTGTCTTTAACCTGGGTGCATTTCTTTAAAGCTACCTATGAATCTAAGCTCCAGTTAATATGTTCAGTTCAGTTCAGTTGCTCAGTCATGTCCTTCTCTTTGCAACCCCATGGCCTACAGCATGCCAGGCTTCCCAGTCCATCACCAACTCCCATGATATTTCTCAAACTCATGCCCGAGTCGGCAATGCCAGCCAATCATCTCATCCTCGGTTGCTCCCTTCTCCTCCTGGCTTCAAACTTTCCCAGCATCAGGATCTTTTCCAGTGAGTCAGTTCTTCGAATCAGGTGGCCAAAGTATTGGAGCTGAAGCTTCAGCATCAGTCCTTCCAATGAATATTCAGGACTGATTTCCTTTAGGATGGACTGGTTTGGTATCCTTGCAGTTCGGGGGACTCTCAAGAGTCTTCTCCAACACCACAGTTCAAAAGCATCAATTCTTCAGCATTCAGAGTTCTGAGCAACTCTCACATCCATATGTGACTACTGGAAAAATCACAACTTTGACTGTATGGATCTTTGCCAGCAAAATATGTCTCTGCTTTTTAATATGCTATCTAGGATGGTAATAACTTTTCTTCCAAGGAACAAACATCTTTTAATTTCATGGCTGCAGTCACCATCAGCAGTGATTTTGGAGCCCAAGAAAATAAAGTCTGTCACTGATGCTGTTATTTACCCATCTATTTGCCATGAAGGGACTGGATGCCTTGATCTTCGCTTTTTGACATAATATGACATAAGCTAAAATGCCAGTTAATATGACATTAGCTAAAATGTAGCATGACATGTCTTGGAAGAGCCTTGCAAAGATAATGGTATTATCTTCTCTATCTCTTTCTTTCTTCTGCTTCCTTACTATGGATGCGATGGCTGGAGAGCAGGAAGCCATTTTAGAGCTGAAAGGAAGATTTATGTGCTGAGAATTCTGGGGCAAAATGAAAAAGACCCTGGGCCTGGAGCATTGTGATGAGACAATCTAGCCTTTCGTTTCGGGGAAGGCAATGGCACCTCACCCCAGTACTCTTGCCTGGAAAATCCATGGACGGAGTAGCCTGGTGGGCTGCAGTCCATGGGGTCGCTAACAGTCGGACAGACTGAGCGACTTCACTTTCACTTTTCTCTTTCATGCATTGGAGAAGGAAATGGCAACCCACTCCAGTGTTCTTGCCTGGAGAATCCCAGGGACGGGGGAGCCTGGTGGGCTGCCGTCTATGGGGTCACACAGAGTCGGACACGACTGAAGTGACTTAGCAGCAGCAGCAGCAGCAGCAGCAGCCCTTCGTTTACTGGCTCTGAACTTTTTTTGTAAGACAGAAGAAATCCTGCTGTGTTCACACCACCATTAATTTAGATTATCTGTCCCTCATAACCAGACTTAATCCTAGAACCTAAAAGTGACATGGGGAAATTTTTACATATTGTAGAATATCAGCTGTATTAAAACCTGAATTCTCTTTCTCCATTTCATTTTTGTAACAAGTCGGCCCTCGAGGTGGATCTTTTGTCTCGGCAGTATGTCTCTTGTGGTGTTTTCATGTTTCAGGTTCCAAGACTCTTCTACAAAGTCCTAACATCTCTAAGTATTAGTCAACCTGTTTGAATGTGTGGACTTTTAGGTCAAGAACATCTCTGTTTGTTTAAACAGCACTGCTTAAAAAGTTCACATTTTTCTCGGCCTTCTGTTTATATAGAATTTCCCCGGGTTTCTTTGAGTATATCAGCAGCTCCTCAGAGTTTATATACGCATCTCTATACCCGTTTTGTCTGTTTCAGTTTCTATATTTGATCTTATAGATCCTCACAAGATAACCATTCTTAATTTCCTGGATATTTCTATTATTTTTCTACCGTCTTTCAAGAGTCTAATATGTTTAAAGAGTGGAGAATTTGTAGAAGTAGTTTTGGAAACAGATTTTTTTAAGATTCTATTTCTTTGTTTTCCTCATTTATACCAGTTAGGTTTTTTTCTCACTAACACAGCGTATTAGACAATCCCAACATTTCAGTGCTTACAACAATCTCCATTTATATTTCTGTCTCCTGGATCTATGATGTGGTGGGGAGCTCTACTTCTGATGCAGAATGGGTCAGATCTGCTCCATGTGGCTCTGATTCTGCAACTGGCAGCTACCCGGGTCATATTCTTCCACTGCGGGAAAGAGCAAGAGGATTGAGCCTCTTATGGACTCACCTCTGAACTGTCATCCTATGACTTCTGACATATTCCACTGGGCAAAGTCAGTGAGGCTGGGGTGTCTATCCTGCCTCTTCCACTGAGATGCATTGCAGTTAGCAGTGAAGGTTTAGATCTATAATCCTATTATAGAAAACTGAAAATTTGAGGTAATACTTTATTCTACCATTGTGAGTGAATCTATGCTTTCCCTTGATACCCACACGCACACACACACAAGCACAGAATCATCTAATTCTGACTTTGAGCTCTAGATGGAGTAATATTCCATTGTATATATGTACCACATCTTCTTTCTCCATTCATCTATCTTTGGACATTTAGGTTGCTTCCATGTCCTGGTGATTGTAACTAGTGCTTTACATATGTACACTGCTGCTGCTGCTGCTGCTGCTAAGTTGCTTCAGTCGTGTCCGACTCTGTGCGACCCCATAGACGGTAGCCCACCAGGCTCCCCCGTCCCTGGGATTCTCCAGGCAAGAACACTGGAGTAGGTTGCCATTTCCTTCTCCAATGTGTGAAAGTGAGAAGTGAAACTGAAGTCGCTCAGTCGTGTCAAGCTCTTAGCGACCTCATGGACTACAGCCTACTGTGCTCCTCTGTCCATGGGATTTTCTAGGCAAGAGTACTGGAGTGGGGTGCCATTGCCTTCTCCACATATATACACTGCCATGTATGAAATAAATAGCTAGTGGGAAGCAGTTATATAGCACAGGGAGCTTAGCTCGGTGCTCTGAGATGACCTAGAGGAGTGGGATGGCTGGGAGAGGCTCAAGAGGGAGGGGATATATGTACACATATAGCTGATTCACTTGGCTGTGCAGTAGAAACTAACACAACTTTGTAAAGCAATTATACTCCAAGTCAAAAAAGAGATCTAGATGGAGAGAAATCCAAAAAGGAATATATGTACTTTGGGAGGTTTGAGCTGTATTTTAGAGAATTCTTTATTTTTATAGACTTTAGGGAGGGAGAGTTTACATTTTATATTTAGTAATAAATCATAAGTTAGTATTGAAATATAAATGAGTTGGTCAGTTAACCAAACTACATATGGTGTATGTTTAACAGATTCTAAAGGCCAAGGCTATCAGCCAGTATCCTGAAGGGCACACTGGGTCTCTTGAGGAAATTTGCTTTTGCTTCTGATAACTCCTGTCACTTCATTTTAGGATCCAGCTGATTTTACTTAATGGACAAAATGAAGCTAGTGGCTAACTTTACTGCCTCAGATTCTTCCAGCTCAGTGATGCTTTGAGAACGGTGCTAAAAATACTCTGCTGAACAGAGTATAGTTTCTCTATATGATTGCAATATACTTTGGTGCCTCTGTGGACATAAAATATTATAGCTCCATGATAGTCTGCTTCGTTGGTTGTTAGAGGTCAGGCCAATTATAAATAGGTGCTTAAGCTTTTTAAAATTTATTGTTCATGCCTCCAGATCACAGTTTGAAAAATAGAAACACCAGTCATGAAGATATGTTGGATACTACAGATTTATACTTGGGAAGCTGAGGAATATGCACAAAAATATCTCAATATACTTAGTTGGTTTCTAACAATTATAGTACCACTCAATATAGTTAGTTGGTTTCTAAAAATTATAGTGGTTCAGTGTAGACAGTTGGTTTCCAACAGTTTTGGCATCATTCGCCGGGAGAGGGGAGAGGGGAGAACTCTGTCCGTATCCTTGTGTACCCTCACATTTTCTGGCTCCCTGGCAGTGGGGTAGGGCCAGTTACTGGATCTAGACAGTGATCTGGGAGCAGGTAATTGTTGTGATCTGCTGGGCCGGTGGTAAGAACCAACGTGCCTCCCTCTTGCTCATTTTCTCCGCTTGTATTGACTTGAAAGCCACATGTGGAGATGGTCATACCACAAGATTGAAGCAGCCTGGGTCACGGGCTGACCGTGGGGAGTACAGGCACTGCGGCTGCTCACTCAAGCTGCTCTAGGACTGGCAGACAAGGAATAAAGGATGTTGGAGTTACGCCTTGCATTCTTTCAGGCATTTAGGGCCATTATTTCCATTTTACAGATAAAGTGACTGAAGTTCATAAAGTCAGTATATTTGGCCAACCCACTGAGTGATAATCTGACATTTTGTACAGTATGGTGGTTATAGTTATCCCGACTACTGACTAGTATCTGTAATAGCTTGATCTTTATTCATTTGTAGAAATTTATTGGACCTGCCGCCTTAGAAAATGATAAAACTGTGTGAGAAAATTTAGTCATAAATATTAAGTTAGCTTTACTTTTTGTTTTTCTTGTGGAAAATGTTGATCATTTTTCTATATATTTTGGGGTGCTGTGTGCTCCCCCATTATCACCCTCACCACATGCACACACAACACCCACACATAGACGTCTCTGTCTATGGATGGTTAGTGATTCACAGTATCTAGGAGATGCAGAGGTGGTGCAAAATGGGAACAAGGAGATCTGGTCCTAGTGATGCCAGTTATTCACTCTGTGATCTTAGAAAAACACAACTTGTGAGCCTCAGTTTTCTTCTTAAAAGAAGGGGTTTAATTAGATGAACATTTTGTTTTTTTCAAACTGAGTCCCAAAAAAGTAATGAGTTATACATCTACAGAAGATATCTACTAGCATTTTTAAAAGACTATTTTTTAAAACAGTTTTATGTTCATAGCAACATGAAGAGAAAGGTACGCAAGAGTTCTCATAGTCTCTCTTCCCCCATACATCCATAGCCTCCCCCTTTACCAGCAGTGCCCTCTAGAGTGGTGCATTTGTTAAACCTGGTGAACCCACACTGACCACATCATAATCATCCAAAGTCCATAGTTTACATCAGGGTTCACTCTTGGTCGTATCTGTTTTATGGATTTGGACATATGTGTAATTCCGTGTATTCATTATTATAATATCCTGTAGAGTACTTTCACTTCCCTAAAATACTCTGGGCTCCTCATTTTCATTCCTCCCACACACAACCCCTCCTGACAACTTTTTACTGTTTTAGCTAAATATCTCCACAGTTCTTCTAGGATCTTATAGTTGCAATCACGTAGTAGGTAGCCTTTTCAGACTGGCTTTATCACTTAGTAATATGCATTTAAGGTTCCTCCATGTCTCTTCCGGAGAAGGCACTGGCACCCCACTCCAGTACTCTTGCCTGGAAAATCCCATGGGTGGAGGAGGTAGGCTGCAGTCCGTGGGGTCGCTAAGAGTCGGACACAACTGAGCGACTTCACTTTCACTTTTCACTTTCATGCACTGCAAAAGGAAATGGCAACCCACTCCAGTGTCCTTGCCAGGAGACCCCCAGGGACCGGGGAGCCTGGTGGGCTGCCGTCTGTGGGGTCGCACAGAGTTGAACACGACTGATGCAACTTAGCAGCAGCAGCAGCAGCAGCATGTCTCTTCATGGCTTGATAGCACATTTCTTTTTAGTTTGTTTGAATGGACCACAGTTTATTCATTTACCTACAGAGGACATCTTATTTGCTTCCAAGTTTTGGCAGTTATGAATAAAGCTGCTCTAACATCTGAGTGCAGATTTTCATGTACCCATAAGTTTTCAACTCCTCTGGGTAAATACCAAGGATTGCTGGATCCAGCTAAATTACTATAATGTATAGGGAGACTTTCCTTGGTGGCTCAGATGGTAAAGAATCTGCCTGCAATGCAGGAGATGCAGCTTCAATCCATGGATCAGGAAGATCCCCTGGAGAAGGGAATAGCAAACCACTCCCATATTATTCCCTGGACAGTTCNCTCTGTCCGTATCCTTGTGTACCCTCACATTTTCTGGCTCCCTGGCAGTGGGGTAGGGCCAGTTACTGGATCTAGACAGTGATCTGGGAGCAGGTAATTGTTGTGATCTGCTGGGCCGGTGGTAAGAACCAACGTGCCTCCCTCTTGCTCATTTTCTCCGCTTGTATTGACTTGAAAGCCACATGTGGAGATGGTCATACCACAAGATTGAAGCAGCCTGGGTCACGGGCTGACCGTGGGGAGTACAGGCACTGCGGCTGCTCACTCAAGCTGCTCTAGGACTGGCAGACAAGGAATAAAGGATGTTGGAGTTACGCCTTGCATTCTTTCAGGCATTTAGGGCCATTATTTCCATTTTACAGATAAAGTGACTGAAGTTCATAAAGTCAGTATATTTGGCCAACCCACTGAGTGATAATCTGACATTTTGTACAGTATGGTGGTTATAGTTATCCCGACTACTGACTAGTATCTGTAATAGCTTGATCTTTATTCATTTGTAGAAATTTATTGGACCTGCCGCCTTAGAAAATGATAAAACTGCGTGAGAAAATTTAGTCATAAATATTAAGTTAGCTTTACTTTTTGTTTTTCTTGTGGAAAATGTTGATCATTTTTCTATATATTTTGGGGTGCTGTGTGCTCCCCCATTATCACCCTCACCACATGTACACACAACACCCACACATAGACGTCTCTGTCTATGGATGGTTAGTGATTCACAGTATCTAGGAGATGCAGAGGTGGTGCAAAATGGGAACAAGGAGATCTGGTCCTAGTGATGCCAGTTATTCACTCTGTGATCTTAGAAAAACACAACTTGTGAGCCTCAGTTTTCTTCTTAAAAGAAGGGGTTTAATTAGATGAGCATTTTGTTTTTTTCAAACTGAGTCCCAAAAAAGTAATGAGTTATACATCTACAGAAGATATCTACTAGCATTTTTAAAAGACTGTTTTTTAAAACAGTTTTATGTTCATAGCAACATGAAGAGAAAGGTACGCAAGAGTTCTCATAGTCTCTCTTCCCCCATACATCCATAGCCTCCCCCTTTACCAGCAGTGCCCTCTAGAGTGGTGCATTTGTTAAACCTGGTGAACCCACACTGACCACATCATAATCATCCAAAGTCCATAGTTTACATCAGGGTTCACTCTTGGTTGTATCTGTTTTATGGGTTTGGACATATGTGTAATTCCGTATATTCATTATTATAATATCCTGCAGAGTACTTTCACTTCCCTAAAATACTCTGGGCTCCTCATTTTCATTCCTCCCACACACAACCCCTCCTGACAACTTTTTACTGTTTTAGCTAAATATCTCCACAGTTCTTCTAGGATCTTATAGTTGCAATCACGTAGTAGGTAGCCTTTTCAGACTGGCTTTATCACTTAGTAATATGCATTTAAGGTTCCTCCATGTCTCTTCCGGAGAAGGCACTGGCACCCCACTCCAGTACTCTTGCCTGGAAAATCCCATGGGCGGAGGAGGTAGGCTGCAGTCCGTGGGGTCGCTAAGAGTCGGACACAACTGAGCGACTTCACTTTCACTTTTCACTTTCATGCACTGCAAAAGGAAATGGCAACCCACTCCAGTGTCCTTGCCAGGAGACCCCCAGGGACCGGGGAGCCTGGTGGGCTGCCGTCTGTGGGGTCGCACAGAGTTGGACACGACTGATGCAACTTAGCAGCAGCAGCAGCAGCAGCATGTCTCTTCATGGCTTGATAGCACATTTCTTTTTAGTTTGTTTGAATGGACCACAGTTTATTCATTTACCTACAGAGGACATCTTATTTGCTTCCAAGTTTTGGCAGTTATGAATAAAGCTGCTCTAACATCTGAGTGCAGATTTTCATGTACCCATAAGTTTTCAACTCCTCTGGGTAAATACCAAGGATTGCTGGTTCCAGCTAAATTACTATAATGTATAGGGAGACTTTCCTTGGTGGCTCAGATGGTAAAGAATCTGCCTGCAATGCAGGAGATGCAGCTTCAATCCATGGATCAGGAAGATCCCCTGGAGAAGGGAATAGCAAACCACTCCCATATTATTCCCTGGACAGTTCCATGGACAGAGGGGTCAGGCGGGCTAGTCCATGGAGTCACAAAGTCACACAAATATACAGTCATGGTTTGAATAGATGATATCTTACATCTTTTCCATCTCTAACATTCCTTGATTCTGTGAATTTTTACACACATACATATGCACATACACAATTTAGTTGTTTTTTTCCTTCCATAAAAGCAGTACATACACATTTTGTGTGTGTGTGTGTATGTATGTATGTATGTATATGTATAATAGAAATATATGTATATGTATAATAGAAAAAAAAAACAGTCAATCCTAAAGGAAATCAGTTGTGAATATTCATTAGAAGGACTGATGCTGAAGCTCCAATACTTTGGCCACCTGATGCAAAGAACTGACTCATTAAAAAAGACCCTGATGCTGGTAAAAATTGAAGGCGGGTAGAGAGGATGACAGAGGATGAGATGTTTGGATGGCATCACCGGTCAATGGACATGAGTTTGAGCAAGCTCTGGGAGTTGGTCATGGACAGGGAAGCCTGACCTGATGCAGTCCATGAGGTCACAAGGAGGTGGACACAACTGAGTGACTGAACTGAACTCATAATAGAGAAAAAAACTGCAAAGTTAATACTAAGATTAGCTCCAGTTGATATTTTAAAATGTATTAGTTTTTTTGCCTTTACATTATGTAATACTCATGTATTACTTCTCTTTAAAATGTACTTCTAAAAGATTTTCTTGTTCTGAAAGGAATCCCTAATTGGTGAACTTCCACTCAGTGACAAAGCAGAGAGGAATAGGTGCATGGTATGGGAAAGTGTGGGGCTTTCCCAGTGGCTCAGCGGTAAGGAATCTGCCTCTATTGCAGGAGTTGCAGGAGATGCAGGGTCAATCCATGGGTTGGAGAGATCCCCTGGAGAAGGAAATAGCAACCCATTCCAGTATTCTTGCCTGGAGAATCCATGGACAGAGGAACCTGGCAGGCTATAGCCCATAGGATCACAATGGGCTATAGGTATGGGGAAGAGTAACTTGCAGTCAGGAGCTGGGCATGCCTGCTGTCCTCCCAGTGGTGACACAGGGTCACGGAAGGACTCTGCTTTGACATGGTCCCTTCCGCTTCTAGAAGCCAGGATTCTCTGGACTCCCCAGAATTTTGGGGGGGAGCAGCAAATGGTGATGTGGGAAACCCAGAGTGGCGGTAGCTTTACTAATGTATTACTAATGGGCATCAGAAGAGGAGATCACTTCTTAAGGAAAAGTTCTAGGGAACGGAGCACCACGTGGTCACCAGCCTCAGACAGTGAAGCCACCTGTTAGTCTTGTCTCCATTTTGGACATCAGATGACCAGAGCTCCGTGAACGAGTGATTGAGAGATCAGTTTTAAGGTAAACAGCTGAAGGCCACCAGCTAACTTTTCACTGAAATGTTTTCTGCCTGACTGACAAGCATGATGTAGGACAAGGAAGAAAGAAGGAGCTGAGATGAAGACCTGGCAGGCTATAGCCCATAGGATCACAATGGGCTATAGGTATGGGGAAGAGTAACTTGCAGTCAGGAGCTGGGCATGCCTGCTGTCCTCCCAGTGGTGACACAGGGTCACGGAAGGACTCTGCTTTGACATGGTCCCTTCCGCTTCTAGAAGCCAGGATTCTCTGGACTCCCCAGAATTTTGGGGGGGAGCAGCAAATGGTGATGTGGGAAACCCAGAGTGGCGGTAGCTTTACTAATGTATTACTAATGGGCATCAGAAGAGGAGATCACTTCTTAAGGAAAAGTTCTAGGGAACGGAGCACCACGTGGTCACCAGCCTCAGACAGTGAAGCCACCTGTTAGTCTTGTCTCCATTTTGGACATCAGATGACCAGAGCTCCGTGAACGAGTGATTGAGAGATCAGTTTTAAGGTAAACAGCTGAAGGCCACCAGCTAACTTTTCACTGAAATGTTTTCTGCCTGACTGACAAGCATGATGTAGGACAAGGAAGAAAGAAGGAGCTGAGATGAAGGGAATTTGTCTCTGCCTCTGTTGTCTGAAACAGTATAACATCAGTGCAGCTCAGCACCTGTGAGCCGCCTGCCCAGGAGCTGACTAAGGAAAGGTCACCCTAGTGGTCTTTTCCCACGGTTATCAGAGGCACAATCTGCTCCCACTTTCATGAAACCATCATGGGGACAGTTTGCTAAAAAGTGCTGATTTGTGTTAAGAAAGGATTGCCAGCACCCTCCCCATTCAGGGGTGTCCGAAACTCTCACTGTGGGAGATCCAGAAGAAGCTTTCCAAAAAGCGATTTCCAACCTAGCAGAGCTCGGTACAGCAGTCTTCTCTCACTATTCAAGTGTGAATTCCCAGAGCCTCCTGAAAGTACCTGTGCACTAGCTCGACTCCCAGACTGATTTTGGACTGGAGGAGTGTCATGGTGTTAGGACACACGGGCCTGATGCTCTCCTGCCTCTATCATTTCTACAAAGCGCCACGTCCCTGTTTCATCTTGTTTCTGTTTCCTAACCCATCTTCTCCCTGCCACATCACAGCGTAATCTATAGCCCACTGACCTCATAAAATAAATGCTCACTTTGTGAAGCCACTGTATTTTATTCATCAGATGTGTGTTTGTAAAATGACCCCCAAAGTGGGTAGCTGTGCTCAATTCCTAGTGCTGAATCTGTCCCAGAAAATTGCTTTCTCTGTTTCTCCTTTTTCTTGGTATAATAGATCTCTGATTGTTTTGCCCATAGATCCATTGCTATTGTGTGGCTTTCTAGAGCCTCAGAAAAAAAACCTCCATGGTAAAGAGGGTATGTGTACAGAACTCTTGTGTGCATTCTCAAACCAGAAAAAAAGGGAGAAACTCTTATTTAGTGGGGGATTCCCATGTGTGAAAATTTAATTGATTATGTTCTATCGTTTGTTTGTTTTCCAAAAGCTGTGCTGCCCTAAGACCTGTGACTCCCCAGACTTGATTTAGGGTCAGTTTGCCTAAGGACAGGTGGATCTTAAAAATGTACGGTTTTCTGTTTTGTTTTTCCTTATTGATTCAATGAAAGTACTTCAAAACAATGAAATGTCAATGATAGTATTGGCAAAAAACAAAAATTATTGTGGGAACAGACAGCAAAATGGAAATATTACTGTACTTGTCTTCAAGTGACGTGACGGGTTAGAATTCCAGNTTTGCCTAAGGACAGGTGGATCTTAAAAATGTACGGTTTTCTGTTTTGTTTTTCCTTATTGATTCAATGAAAGTACTTCAAAACAATGAAATGTCAATGATAGTATTGGCAAAAAACAAAAATTATTGTGGGAACAGACAGCAAAATGGAAATATTACTGTACTTGTCTTCAAGTGACGTGACGGGTTAGAATTCCAGTTCTTCCCATTTTAGTTGTTTGACCTGAGTCCTATCATTTACCTTTCCACCTGTAAAATGATTTTGTCCTATATTATAATTTATCATTATTAAAGAGTATTAAACTTGAAATGATTAATTACTTCTGTATTATATCTTTATATTGAATTTCCTTTTCTAGAAACTAGGATAGAGATTTATTGTAGAAACCATATAAATCACTACCTATTTTGACAAAATGAGAGAACTCAGCACCTTGCAGTGCCTGAAAGTTCATCTTAATTTGTTAATGTGCTATTTTCTACTGTGAGAATAGGTAAAATAACTTTAACTTTCTGTACATGTCCTACAGACCCATAGATCTGTCTCTTATACACATCNGTGTGGGGTTGGAGGAGACTCTTGAGAGTCCCTTGGACAGCAAGGAGATCTAACCAGTCCATCCTAAAGGAAATCAGTCCAGAATATTCACTGGAAGGACTGATGCTGAAGCTGAAACTCCAATACTTTGGCCACCTGATGTGAAGAACTGACTCATTTGAAAAGACCCTGATGCTGGGAAAGATTGAAGGCAGGAGGAAAAGGGGATGACAGAGGATGAGATGGTTGGATGGTATCACTGAGTCAATGGACATGAGTGTGAGTGAACTCCAGGAGTTGGTGATGGTCAGGGAGGCCTGGCGTGCTGCAGTCTATGAGGTCGCAAAGAGTCGGACATTACTGAGTGACTGAACAACAGCAAATGTCTAGAAATTTCCTCTTTACATTGTGTAAAAATCTTTCTCCATCTAATTTCGCTCAACTCCTATTGTTACTGTTGCTATTGTCGTTATTACTACTACTGTTTTTGTTGTTATTATCATTGTTTTCTAGAGCAAAACAAAGTAATACCCATCTTTCTTAAATATTACAGCCTTCAAGTTGGGGAACAGTCTTATGATTGCCTTCCTGTTATATTTGGCCCTCTGTTTTATTTTATGCTGCTAGGACCATATATCCCATTCAGGATAGTCTCACTTTATGCTATTTTCTTAACATAAATATTAATGGCATTTCTTTTCAATCTCAAAATTTTCCTAATAAAGCAATAAAATATATAGTCACTCCATGTCTCTGTAATACTGTCTACCAAATTTATTCTGCAGGCTTCTAGATCTCAAGAGTTCTGTATGAGGAAAGAGGAAAAAATATTTAGGAATCATTTGCACATGTCATCACCCTTTCTATAGATTCACAAAGAACATTGATGAGAATTTCTGGAGGAAGGAGATCTGTTTTGTTTATCTAACTGTTTTTCAAACTTTAAAAATCATCATGGAAGTACCTATTTCTCCAAGAAAATAGCTTAAAATTTTCTCCTTTAGAACAAGAGCTTAGGTGAATCTTGAATTTTAATTCCAGTTATTTTAAGATTCTTTTCCAAATTCTTAGACAATTTTCCCCAGAATATTAACCACACTAGCTCTTTGTTTTCTATCTGTAGAAGGAGGAAATGACAGTGGGCTCTGAAGCTCAACAAGTTAGAAAAACCTTGGCAACCACCAGGGAAGGACCTCCCTCATCTTATTTCTCCAGTGTTGGTGACTCATGGTAACTCAGCATCAGTGGGACATTGGGATTTTGGCAATCCTTTGACATTAATGAAGAGCATCATTGTAGCCTGGCAGATTGACCATTGTGTGAATGGTAACTGGAAACTAGTCAAGGCGTTTGAAGAAAATTGAAGAGCAGTTACCCAACTGTGATGTCAGAGGCAGAGCTCCACAGAAATCATGTTGTTATGGCCCCATCAGCACTGATCCCATCAGCGCTGTTATCTCCAGGAACACTTCTTCCCCAGGACACAGGGTACCACCTTCTAGTCATCTCCTATACTAGAGAACCATGGATTTGTTATTGTCTAGTCCGAGAATAACTGTTAACCAAAACAAGAGTGGAAAATAGACATCTAGGACGTCTTATTTGGTTTTAAAATCAATACCTTTTAAAGTCCACTAATTTAATTTTGTCAATTGGGTACATTGGATTTAAGTGCAATATCATTTATAATTAAAGAAAAGACCAACCCAATTACTGTTGACTATGCATCACCCTTACAAGGCAGAGGCAGCCATAGAGAGTCAATTTTAAAATGATGTGCTGAAGATTACATTTTTAATTGACTTTCAACTGCACTGACATAAATCACTCTGGCAATACATTTCTTGGATTTGCATAATGACAGAGTACGGCAAGATTAGTTACCGTTTTTAGCTACTGGTTTTTCTGGCATGGTGCTTGTCACCACATCTGTGTTTATTCCCTTTCCAAGGCCAGAGTGACATTATATGCATACATTTTATGAACCAAAGAAATGAACACATCCCTGGGTCATATAGCCCATTGTATTAGTAAACAACTAAATATATAGAGGCTTAAAAGGACCATTTTGCAAAGACGCCTTAGGGTGTTTTCTGTAAAACTGACACACAGCCTTTTGCTCATACAGTTGGCTTGTGCATGCTGCCCTCTGTCTACAAAAATTCAAGAAAAATAAAATTCTGTCCTAAATTGTCTAGCAAGAACAGGCTGTTCCAAGTACATGTGTTCTGTAACTTGCTGGACTTGTATTTATAGGGTAACAAAGACCATTTCAGATGTAAGGATAAGTTCTGTTTCTATAAAGATCACTGTGACTAAGGATTTTGGAACTTGGAATGTTTTCTGATTCTGTCTTAAAAACAGAGCTATATAAATAAAAACCGGGCTCTCAGGAAGTTTATTGATTTCTTGCTTAGGCTGTGTGTTGGCTATGAGAAGGATTAGGAGGAAAGACTGTTAAAATAGCTGAAATAGAATACCTCAGACAAGCCTGCGTTTCCTGTCCTGAGAGCTGGGACTGTAGAGTTTATGAGGCTGTTACCTTTCTTCCACTTCTAAGTGCCCCCCCTCTCATCCCCAGCATCCCTCCCAGTCAAACTCCCAGGATTGCAGTCCTGAAGAGTGGGGGAGGCATGTTTAGCCTCCCAGATCTTACCTATCTGGGATCCAGATGTCTATGTTCATCATACATGCGTCCACTTAGAGGTGAGTCTTCTCAAAGATGTGATCCTGAAACAGATTTTCCACCTCGTAGGTTATGGGAGTCCCCCAGAGCTTGTATAAACCTGCAGATTCCCAAGCTTCTTTTGGAGCCTGATTTCCAAGATCAGAAGCGACCTGGGCATCTCTATGTCTCTAGGAGCCTGTATTAAATATCCAGGTTACAAAACCAATAATCAAAACATCTAAGTCACTTCCCTGCTGATCAAAAATCCTGTTTTCCTCAAATCAGTTAAACTCAACAAAGGGAAAAAAAATACAAATTAAATAAACTCACATAAGCTGGGAGTAAAAATAATAAAGTATATTTGATATCTTTAATTCTCAAAGTAGTTTCACTTCATCATATTAGAACTTTATAGCAGAGGGGGGAAAAAAGGAGATTATCATCATTTTTTAGATAAGGAAATTTGCCTTGTATATCAACAATAGCAAATCTTTCTTACCACAAAATAAACATCAATCCTTCTCAAAATCATCATCAATGATAGAAATTATAGATGGGAGAGTGAGATCTTCAGACCAGCTGAACAATGTACCTTTTGATCACAGGGATACCAGAGACTGACTGGGCCTATTGAGTGTTCTTCTGTGGGAAAACCCTGTTCAGTTCAGTTCAGTTCAGTCACTCAGTCATGTCCGACTCTTTGCAACCCCATGAATCGCAGCACGCCAGGCCTCCCTGTCCATCACCAACTCCCGGAGTTCACCCAGACTGACGTCCAT
>SJYX01009901.1:348701-379816 GCA_006410675.1 Oreotragus oreotragus
CAGCCATTCTGACTGGTGTGAAGTGGTATCTCATTGTGGTCTTGATTTGCATTTCTCTGATAATGAGTGACGTTGAGCATCTTTTCATGTGTTTGTTAGCCATCCGTATGTCTTCTTTGGAGAAATGTCTATTTAGTTCTTTGGCCCATTTTTTGATTGGGTCGTTTATTTTTCTGGAATTGAGCTGTATAAGTTGCTTGTATATTTTTGAGATTAGTTGTTTGTCAGTTGCTTCATTTGCTATTATTTTCTCCCATTCAGAGGGCTGTCTTTTCACCTTGCTTATAGTTTCCTTTGTTGTGCAGAAGCTTTTAATTTTAATTAGATCCCATTTGTTTATATTTGCTTTTATTTCCAGTATTCTGGGAGGCGGATCATAGAGGATCCTGCTGTGATTTATGTCGGAGAGTGTTTTGCCTATGTTCTCCTCTAGGAGTTTTATAGTTTCTGGTCTTACGTTTAGATCTTTAATCCATTTTGAGTTTATTTTTGTGTGTGGTGTTAGGAAGTGATCTAGTTTCATTCTTTTACAAGTGGTTGACCAGTTTTCCCAAAAGAAAACCTGACGCCAAGATAAAAAATAAACTACAGTTCTTGGATAACTCAATTCAGTTGATTTTTCACTAATGTGATATTTTTACATGTGCATGCATGCTCAGTCATGCCCAGCACTTTGTGACCCCATGGACTATATAGCCCTCCAGGCTCCTACATCCTTCGAATTTTTCAGGCAGAAATACCAGAGTGGGTTGTCTTGCCCTCCTTCAGGGGATTTTCCCAACCCAGGGATCAAACCAGCATCTCCTGAGACTTCTTCATTGGCAGGCAGGTTCTTTACCACTGTGCCACCTGGGAAGTCCCCATTTTTACATGAATATTTATTTTTTAAAATGATGCTAGTCCTAAACCACTTGAGATTTTTTTTTCTGTTCATACCAGCTAATGGTCCAGCTTTGATTTACCCACTAAGGATTTTTGACTCCTTGCTGTGTAGGTTGACAAATAATTTTGAGTTTTCTCAAACTCAGTCCATAAACCAGTATGTTATTCGTTATACTTTCTCATGTATAACCAATTGAAGCAGACTCAAATAGGCCAGTTCTAGTTTCAAAAGGGCATTTTTGGTAGGTGGATTTTTATTTTATCCAATACTTGTGTGATGCCCTTGGATTTACAGTCATTCAATTTATAAGACTTATAAATTTACCAAGATTTGCAGCAGGGTAAGCTCAATTATTGTAAGAAAAACCCCCAACATTGAATATAAATATGTGTTTTTACCTATCATATTTTAGGCTTTTAGTATCTTAAGAGCACAATGAATTTTGTTTTATTGATGTATTTCAAGGCTTAGCCAAATTTTAATTTTCTTGATGTCAAAACCTTTTGTTGATCTATGATGAGATAAAATTTACCCTGCTCAGAAAACCTTCTTGATCATTTAATTATGCTCATAAATTCTTAGAAATCTCTAGATTTTTATATAGACATTTATAAAATTTTGTTTCTCAAGGACATGCACTTACTAATAACTGAGATGCATCAATTTTGAATCCATCTTTAGGGAATTTGCTTTTTACTTTTAAATGGAAGCTTTTAGGAATACCCTTCATTAAGAGCCTATTTTCTTCTTTTCCTACTAAATACACGTTTAACCAAATATTTTGAAAAGACATGTTCTTAAAGCAGGAATCAGAGCAAGCAAGCTCCAGAGGAGGTTATCCATCTGAGCTCTAAATCAATACCCAAAGCTATTTCTATACTGGTCTAGTAAATGATAACACTATGTTTGAAAAATGAAGAGAAAGATATCCTCGATAAAGTCACAACAGATTGCGTTTAGAGACGAATCTACCATATCTGAGCCAAACACACCATATTATCTAGGATTTTCAGAAACTTATGTCGTTTGTACTACTGTCATAAACTATGCTGAAGCGATCTAAGAACAGAAAGCTATGGTAGACTCTTCTGTAAATTCATTTTAGCACTGTTTAGACTCATTCATATATTGTATTCCTTCCTCTTCAGAAGCTTTAGTTTGAATTGCAACTTGTGGTTTTATTTTTTTAAAAGAATTGCATGAATATTTAAAATGTAATTTGGTATACTATGTTATTGATCATGCATTATTTATGTTAAAATTCTCTTTAATCATAAGGACTTGAAAAGTGTATGACAGGGAGAGTGGGGTGAATTGCTTCTTTGTATTTGAGGTCATTAACTCAGGGATTATAGCAACAATAAATTCTCAAGGTAAGTGCATTGGTTTTTCTGCATTTTATTTATAGAGGTGCAAAAGTTCTCGTAAAGGTTTGGAAACAAACTGATTAGGCTTGGAAATACCCATCTACCACACTCATGTGTTTCAGCAAATAAATAATAACTTCCTATAAGAATAAGACAGACTTACAAAAGATGAAAAAAGCATCATGTTTGATCTGCTTGTTTCCAGTGAAAAGGAAAACCAGAGGAAGGAAAGGAAAACCAAACCTCTCAGCTAGAAATGTCTTGGACATAGAGGCTCTACTTATTTCTTTAAAAGACTATTTATTATTCTAAGAGTTCCCAGGGCTAGTTTACAATCACCCAAAGAGTGAGAGTATTTTATTTACTTTATTGAGCTTTTCCTCTTCTCTCTTAAGACATAGTTTAACCCTCTTCTATTTTTAAAAACACTTTACTGAGGTGGAACATATACTCCTCACTCCTTAAGTGTGATCAGTTCCTTTAAGTATTCTCAACAGGATCTAGACTCAAGTCCCTTTTTAATCCTTTTTTGATGATGCTGTAGTTGTAGAAGTGTAATCATGAAAGTCAGGACAAACTGAGGTCAGATCCTGGTTCTGCCACCTAATAGCTATGATCTTTGCATCCATTATTTGACTACATTAAGCCTCAGTATTCCCATCTGTAAAATGAGAGTAAAATTTTTACTTTACATAGTTACTGTAAAGTAAGAGATAATTTATATGAAATGAGTAGTAAAAGATTGGGCAAATAGCAGACATTTAAAAAAAATAGCAACTGACTATAAACTGACTGACTCCGTTTTATTAAGGAAATTATATGTTGTTTTATGTTCCTTATTACACTCAGTCCCTCTTCTGCACTTGTGCTGTGGAGTTTTTGGTCCTTTGTGCATATTGTTATTTGCTCCTTTTAGTTTAGTTTTGTTATACATTCACAATCCCTCATCAGAAACCCATGAGGAAGATGTGTTTTGAATTACCAGCCTTTAGAAGGTAATGCAGTGGCCCCTGAATTACCTGCATGTTATCAAATATTCCCATTGCCTAGGTTTATTCTGGAATAACTGCCTGGAATCAAGTTGAGTTGAGTTCAGTTCAGTTGCTCAGTTGTGTCCTACTCTTTACAATCCCATGGACTACAGCACACCAGGCTTGCCTGTCCATCACCAACTCCTGGAGCTTGCTCAAACTCCTGTCCATCTCTGCTTTTTAATACACTGTCTAGGTTGGTTGTAGCTATGACTGTATGGACCTTTATCAGCAAAGTAATGCCTCGGCTTTTTTCCATCTCATCCTCTGTTGTCCCCTTCTCCTCCTGCCTTCAATCTTTCCCAGCATCAGGGTCTTTTCTAGTGAGTCAGTTCTTTGCATCAGGTGGCCAATGTATTGGAGCTTCAGCTTCAGCATCAGTCCTTCCAATGAACACTCAGTACTGATCTCCTTTAGGATAGACTGGTTGTATCTCCTTGTAGTCCAAGGGACTCTTAAGAGTCTCCTCCAACCCCACAGTTCAAGAGTATCAATTCTTCAGCTCTCAGCTTTATTTATAGTACAACCTCACATCCATACATGACTACTGAAAAAAACCATAGCTTTGACTAGACCAATCTTTGTTGGCAAAGTAATGTCTCTGCTTTTTAATAGGCTGTCTAGGTTGGCCATAACTTTCCTTCCAAGGAGCAAGCATCTTTAAATTTCATGGCTGCAGTCACCATCTGCAGTGATTTTGGAGTCCAAGAAAATAAAGTCTGTCATTGTTTCCATTGTCTCCCCATCTATTTGCCATGAAGTGATAGGCCTGGATGCCATGATCTTAGTTTTTTGAATGTTGAGTTTTAAGCCAGTTTTTTTCACTCTCCTCTTTCACTTTCATCAAGAGGCTCTTGATTTCCTCTTCACTTTCTGCCATAAGCATGGTGTCATCTGCATATCTGAGGTTATTGATATTTCTCCTGGCAATCTTGATTCCAGCTTGTGCTTCATCCAGCCCAGCGTTTCTCATGATGCACTCTGTATATAAATTAAATAAGCAAGGTGACAATATACAGCCTTGACGTACTCCTTTCCCAATCAAGTATGTTAATACTTTTGCAGTGAGAAATGTGGATATCTACACTTAGTCCCTTTATTAGGGACTAATAAAGATTTACATTGCCTCTTATTAGCTCAAGTCAAGTTTTGCCACCAAAAGGGTTAAAAACAAAGCTTAGTTTTTGGTGCTCTTGGTTTGGGATCTGTAGACGAGAGATTAACTTCAGTCAGTCCATGGGCCACCTTTGAAGATCACTTTGGTCCAGAGTCAGTCATCAACAGTATATGAATGTTCCTTCCTTCTGAATCATCAACAATTTTATAAATATACTTTAAAATATTTTCAAGTCACTATGATAAAAACAAAATGAGGAGAAACTTTTTTTTTTCTTGTAGGTCTGACCAGATCTTGAGACATTCATTTTTCATTTGCTTAAAAAAGCTATTTGTCCTTAACAGGATAGACCCAGAAACACAGAAAACAAACTCATGATTGCCCAAGGGGAAGGTGGGGTGGAGAGGGATAAATTAGGAGGCGGGATTAACGTATACATGTGGGCTTCCCTGGTAGCTCAGTTGGTAAAGAATCCACCCTCAATGCAGGAGACCCTGGTTCGATTCCTGGGTCATGAAGCTCCCCTGGAGAAGGGATAGGCTACCCACTCCAGTATTCTTGGGCTTCCCTAGTGGCTCAGATGGTAAAGAATTTGCCTGCAATGTGGGAGACCTGGATTCAATCCCTGGGTTGGGAAGATCCCCTGGAGAAGGCCATGGCAACCCACTCAATTTTCTTCCCTGGAGAATCCCATGGACAGAGGAGCCTGGCTTGCTGCGATTCATGGGGTCACAAAGAGTTGTACACGACTGAGCAACTAATCACGCATGTATTATCATATATAAAAACAGATAACAAGAGCTTACTGTATAGCACAGGGAACAATATTTTTAATAACCTATAAGGAAAAGAATCTGGAAAATAATATATATATATATGTATGTGTACATATATATACACGTATTTACAGATGTACATATATATGTATAACTGAATCACTGTGCTGTACACCTGAAACTAACATGAAATTGTAAATCAACTCTCAGTTCAGTTCAGTTCAGTTCAGTCGCTTAGTCATGTCTGACTCTTTGCGACCCCAGGAATCGCAGCACGCCAGTCCTCCCTGTCCATCACCAACTCCGGGAGTTCACTCAGACTCATGTCCATCGAGTCGGTGATGCCATCCAGCCATCTCATCCTCTATTGTCCCCTTTTCCTCCTGCCCCCAATCCCTCCCAGCATCAGGGTCTTTCCCAATGAGTCAACTCTTCGCATGAGGTGGCCAAAGTACTGGAGTTTCAGCTTTAGCATCATTCCTTCCAAAGAAATCCCAGGGCTAATCTCCTTCAGAATGGACTCTACTTCAGTTTTTAAATAAGTTATTTGTCCTTGACTATAATTACCAAATACTCAGTTAGACTCTAAAAGTTGTTTGAAAATACTTTATTTTGAATATTTCCTTTTATTTACTGTATAGTTATTGCCCCTAGGAGATTTTTTATTATTTGTGTGTGTGTGTTCTAATTCTTGATGTTATATTATCTTTTAATTTCCCTCTAGCTATTAAATTCATGTTTCATGGTAATGTTATTCATTTGTCATATTTTACAAATTATAATTATTTTATCTGTCAGAATCTTGACAGATGTTTTTTCATCAAAAATATTATCAGCCAGTAGAGGGAGTCAACTACAACTAAATGTAGTTTACCACATTCAGAGTGAAAGAGTATATATAGACTTTAATTTGTGAAATTTTAAGATATATAGTCATATAAATTTTTAAGTATACACATGTAATCTAAGCATAAACATAACCTAACTTCATATATTTTCATTGTGACCAGATTACAAGTTTATCTTTTTATATCCATAAGCATATTCGTCTATTCTGTTTTGCCTAACATTACCACATTCAGAGTGAAAGAGTATATATAGACTTTAATTTGTGAAATTTTAAGATATATAGTCATATAAATTTTTAAGTATACACATGTAATCTAAGCATAAACATAACCTAACTTCATATATTTTCATTGTGACCAGATTACAAGTTTATCTTTTTATATCCATAAGCATATTCGTCTATTCTGTTTTGCCTAACACTGTTTCTTTTAATACAAAATGTTAAAAGGATAAGAATGTTAAATGAACATATAAAACATGTGTTTATGTTTGAGGGCTGTATAAAATCTAATTTCTCTTAATATTTCAAAGAAATAATAATATTATGGGCTTTCCAGATGGCACAGTGTTAAAGAATCCACCTGCCAATGCAGAGGTGCAAGAGATGTGGGTTTGATCCCTGGATCAGGAATATCTCCCGGAGTAGGAAATGGCAACCCACTTCAGTGTTCTTGCCTGCCTGCAGTCCATGAGGTTGCAAAGAGTCAGACATGACTGAGCGTGTGTGTGCGCACACACACACACCCAGTAATATTATTGCCCTAAAGTATAATGGTATCAGATCATATCTTTGTACCTGTGACTATCGTTACCAAATTCAGTTCAGTTGCTCAGTCATGTCCAACTCTTTGTGACCCCATGGACTGCAGCATACCAGGCTTCCCTGTCTCCATCACCAACTCCTGGAGTTTGCTCAAACTCATGTCCATTGAGTCGGTGATGCCATCCAGCCATCTCAGCCTCTGTCATCCCCTTCTCCTCCTGCCCCCAGTCTTTCCCAATATCAGGGGCTTTTCCAGTGAGTCAGTTCTTTGCATAAGGTGGCCAAAGTATTGGAGCCTCAGCTTCAGTATCAGTCCTTCCAATAAATATTCAGGACTTTAGGATTGACTGCTTTGATCTTGCTGTCCAAGGGACTCTCAAGAGCCTTCTCCAACCCCACAGTTCAAAAGCATCAATCATTATCAAAGGAACTTTAAAAACTGTTATAACGTCTTAAGGTGAAAAAGTATGTTATTGTTGGTTTTCCTTAAAAACTGTTCACCGGTCCTACTGTGTGTGGTCACCACAGTCTGCATTACTTCTGTATCAGTGAGAAAAGCTAGCCATTCTGTGTTATCTTCTCGCTGCCCTCTGCTGCTGTCCTGTGTACCTGTTCCTTGTTACAGCATAGGCCTCTTTCAGATTAGTTTGTTTTAATTTGCTGCATGGATGGGGAAGAATATGCTCTAAAAAGCAGTAACAGGGATCCTGAAAACATGCCCTTTAAACTATTAGCAACTTTCTTAGAATGCGGACTGTTATAGCCATTGCTTCTCTCTGTTTCTTTTCTCTTTCCGGTTATATTGAGGTGTAACCAATAAATAAAGCTGTAAGATATTTAAGCTATACAACACGATGATTTGACATCCAGTATATTGTGAAGAGATCCCTCCATCGAATTAACGTTTCTATCACTTGGAATATTTATATTCTCCGCCTTTGGGGATAAAAATATTTAAATTCTACTCTCACCATATTAAACATTAGATCCTCAGATATTCTCTTAAAACTGAAAGTTGGTACCCCTTTACCAACCACTCCCTGTTTCCCTCACTCCAATCCTCGGCAATCACCTTTCTACTCCCTATTTCTAGAAGTTTGACTTTTTCTTTAAGACTCCACATATAAGTGACATCATGCAGTGCTGGACCCTGTTGGTGAGAATGTAAACTGGTCCAGTGACTATGGAGAACAGTATAAAGTTTCCTCAAGAAATTAAAACTGGCCCTGCTACTGCTGCTAAGTCGCTTCAGTCGTGTCCGACTCTGTGCGACCCCATAGACGGCAGCCCACCAGGCTCCCCCGTCCCTGGGATTCTCCAGGCAAGAACACTGGACTGGGTTGCCATTTCCCTCTCCAATGCATGAGAGTGAGAAGTGAAAGTGAAGTCGCTCAGTCGTGTCCGACCCTCAGCGACCCCATGGACTGCCGCCCCTCAGGCTCCTCCGCCCATGGGATTTTCCAGGCAGGAGTACTGGAGTGGGGTGCCATTGCCTTCTCCATGGTCCAGCAATCCCACTTCTGGGTATATATCCAAAGGAAGCAAACACATGATCTAAAAGAGACACCTTATTCCTCTATTGATTGCAGCATTATTCGCAAGAGCCTAGGTGTGGAAACGAGTGTCCATCAGTGGATGAATGGCCTGGAGAGCTGCAGTCCAAGGGTCGCAGAGTTGGACATGGCTGAGCGGCTAAGCACAGCATGCAGCACAGGCGTGTATTTTGTTGTTCAGTATACAGAATGGATAAATAGAAGAATATGTGCGTCTTACATATGGAATACTATTCAGCCACGAGAAAGAAGGAAATGCTGCCATTTGTAACATCGTGGATGAACTTGGAAGGCATTACACTAAGTGGATAAGCCAGACCTGGAAACATAACACTATAGTATAAATTGAGGTGGAACCACGTTAAAACTGATGGAAGACTGTTGTAGCAAAAATGCAGGGATCTTCAATGCATAGCATTCAGTACAGGACACCAAAAGAAATTTTAGGAATTTTATGGGTATATTTACTATTATACAACTTTGTGAAGGAGAAATGAGTAAAAAGGAATTTCATCAAAAAAGCCTACCTCTTTTTAAAATAAATAGTATTTGAAGTGCCCAAGAGGGTTATTAAAGACAGTATCAATTGCTCTAAATAGGCCAGAACAAATTTGCACACTTTTTAAAAAATCAGTCATGAACTTGGCCATAAAATTATAGGTTGCTGCTTCTCAGAGAAAAATGATCATGTTTACTCTTTTAAATCAGACATTGGAAAGTATAAGTGAGTTTTATACACATTGCTTATTTACATGGTATGTTTTAACTCATCAAAATAAGTGTGTAAATTTGCAGAAGTAATAAATAATTCCTGAGATAGCTAAATCTGGGATGTGCTCAGAGCAGCAGCTACAGCTTAGAAACCGCAGCAAGCAGGCTCTGATGTTGGCCGTCTCTAAGAATGTGTGGACTTTGGGACGGAGGAAAGGTTTTAGAGTTGTCTGAGCATGAACAGTCTCATGCATGGGAACCAGCTTTGAAGTGGTAGTGCAGTGTGTTTTCATTTTTCTCCAATTGAAAAGTTAAATATGAATCTGAAACAGGTGTTTTCATTAGTTTTGAATCCTATGCAGTATCTCACAGTTTATTTATAGCTTTAATTTTCAGTGCAGTAGGCTAATTGTATGTAAGGATGCTGTTTTTCTATAGCTTTTATTGTAGGTATTCTGAGTGGAAAAGTCATGTAAGAGCAACTTTGGATCTTAGGAGAAAAAAGAAAAGTAAGCATGTTTGTGTCAGGGGAATGTAATCTCCTCGGTTCTGTCTCGTCTCAACAAAAATTTGAAGTGACAGACGTTAAGCCCTCGGCAGGTCACAGCTCTTGGACAGTCCATGTTATATTTCTCGGACTGATCAGTTTTATTTAGAAAATAAAGGAAAATACACGCTTGAGGCGTGAGAGCATTTCTACCCAAAAGATGTGAAAAGAGAGAGAGACACAGAGAGTGCGCATGCGCCGGAGAGCGAGCGCGCCCCCTGGCCCTTTGCCTCCTCTTTATATGTTTTTTCCCTCCCCCTGGGCCTGCCCTAAGTAAATTGGAGTAGCCAAGAGTGCTGATTGTTCTACCTGAGGAAGCTAAATCTGGGACGTGCTCAGAACAGCAGCTACAGCTTAGAAACCACAGCAAGGAGGCTCTGATGTTGGCCGTCTCTAAGAATGTGTGGACTTTGGGACAGAGGGAAGGTTCTAGAGTTGTCCGAGCATGAACAGTCTCATGCATGGGAACCAGCTTTCAAGTGGTAGTTCAGTGTGTTTTCATTTTTCTCCAATTGAAAAGTTAAATATGAATCTGAAACAGATGTTTTCGTTAGTTTTAAATCCTATGTAGTATCTCACAGTTTATTTATAGCATTAATTTTCAGTGCAGTAGGCTAATTGTATGGAAGGATGCTGTTTTTTTATAGCTTTTATTGTAGGTATTCTGAATGGAAAAGTCATGTAAGAGCAACTTCGGATCTTAGGAGAAAAAAGAAAAGTAAGCATGTTTGTGTCAGGGGAGTGTAATCTCCTCGGTTCTGTCTTGTCTCAACAAAAATTTGAAGTGACAGACGTTAAGCCCTCGGCAGGTCACAGCTCTTGGACAGTCCATGTTATATTTCTTGGACTGATCAGTTTTATTTAGAAAATAAAGGAAAATACACGCTTGAGGCGTGAGAGCATTTCTACCCGAAAGATGTGAAAAGAGAGAGAGACACAGAAAGTGCGCATGTGCCGGAGACAGAGCGAGCCCCCTGGCCCTTTGCCTCCTCTTTTTATATGTTTTTCCCTCCCCCTGGGCCTGCCCTAAGTAAATTGGAGTAGCCAAGAGTGCTGATTNTGGACTGATCAGTTTTATTTAGAAAATAAAGGAAAATACACGCTTGAGGCGTGAGAGCATTTCTACCCGAAAGATGTGAAAAGAGAGAGAGACACAGAAAGTGCGCATGTGCCGGAGACAGAGCGAGCCCCCTGGCCCTTTGCCTCCTCTTTTTATATGTTTTTCCCTCCCCCTGGGCCTGCCCTAAGTAAATTGGAGTAGCCAAGAGTGCTGATTGTTCTACCTGAGAGATGGCCTATGAGCCGCATCTGGAGGGAGGGGTGCCTCCTACCCCAGCCTGGAGACGGGTATTGAGGGTATTGAAAGTGATTTTCCTCTGGGGATGGTGGGGGGTGGGGACGGGGAAGGTGCGTATAGAATTAGCAAGTCAGGACGAGGGGCCCCACAGAGAAACCTTCCAGAAGCCACCGCACTGCGGCTGCAGGCTGCGCCCCCTCGGCCCTTGTTGCCCGCCTCTGCGGGGGCGAAAAATGAGCGTTCCGAGCCATTCCTGAAAGAAAGTGCCAGCTATTTTAAACCGGAGAGCGAGAAAAGCCTCCTTCAACAGACAGGGTGGATGGGCTGGACTTGATCCCGGGCTTCCAGGGCTCTGCAGGGGCTTCGGGTCCACGGCCCAGCTGCACTTGTGGCTCTTTTATCTCCAAGGGCGTCGTCATTTATAGTAAAAAAGGAAACATCACAAGTTCTGTGAGAGGCAGGGACGGCGTTCAGTCTGCAGTTCAGAGGCCGGTTTGCCAATGGCCACTCTCAGCATGCACATCTTTTTTTGATTTTTAAAAATTTTCTTTTTTTTCACATTTTAAAATAACTTAAATTTTTTTTAATTGAAAGATAATTGTTTTACGTCTAGTCTGTTTCTGCTGTACAAGGAAGGGCGTGAGTTGTATGCGTTCATACACCCCCTCCCTCTGGAGCCCTTCCCATCTCGCCCCTCAGGTCATCACAGAGCGCAGGGCTGCGCTCCCTGTGCTGTTCAGCAGCTATCTGCTTTACACGTGGTAGTGTAAATATACTCTCAATTCGCCCCACCCTCTCCTTCCCCCGCCGTGTCCACAAGTCCTTTCTCTATGCCTGTGTCTCCATTCCTACCCTGCAAATAGGTTCTTCAGCATCATTTTTCTCGATTCCATATATACGCGTTCTAATACAATATTTGTTTTTCTCTTCCTGACTTGAGCAACTCTGTATAACAGGCTCTAGGTTCATCCACCTCAGTTACAAGAGCTTTTTTACATATTCCCAATGAAATACAAACTGATGCGAGGTTCAAAATTTGGGGAGGAAAGCAGCACAGGTCAGACTGTCACAGCGCTGACCCCGAGGGCAGAGCTGTCCCGGCACGTGTGCTCACACGCTCGTTGGCGCCTGACACTTTTCTCAGCTGCTCTGGAAACTGGGAGCTGGCTCGCTGCATCGGCACTTCCGCCCGACTCTCAGCTCTGTGCAACAAGTCACTCAGTCGTGTCTGATCCTCTTTGGCCCCGGGGACTGTAGCCTGCCAGGCTCCTCTGTCCGTGGGATTCTCCGGGCAAGAGTACTAGAGCAGGTCGGCATGCCCGCGTCCAGGGGATCTTCCCGACCCAAGGACTGAACCTGCATCTCCCGTGTCGAAGGCCGTCCCCCACATCGCAGGTGGATTCTTTACCAACTGTGCCACCGGTCTTGCCTTAGTTATGACTTGCTGTCCAGAAGGAGTGCAGAGAACGCGGCAGACGCAACAGGCTTGTGTTGGTGTGGTGATGGGCAGGGTGTTGGCTAATCCGTGCCCAGGTCTTCTTCACCTGCTTTGAACCGAGGGCTTGATGGAAGCTGACGAGCAGAAGATACAGCAAGACAGGGAGGGCGCTCCTGGGTCTTGGACCTCAGATCTGTATCTTTATATCCACATGGATATCTATGTTTATTTCTAGATCTATTTTTACATCTATAATTATATCCATATGTTTCCCCAGAAACCCAGCTTTGTGAAGACCCATGGATGCTTCTGAGTCCCAAATGAATGCTCACCTCATCCTAACTGGAATTAGCAACTCACAGCTGCCCTGGTCATCACGTGTTTGGGTGGTGTGGTGAGGAGGTCCGCCCATTCTTGCCCCGGGCTAGTGAGTATTCTCCAGATCGCCTTCTCCCCGCTTTCCTATATCTTTTCTGCCTTTCCCCTCCCCGCGGGATTTTCTCAGAAACCGTTTGACTCTTCAAATTGCCCTGGTGGAGAATCTGGGTCTGAGCCCCAGGCTGTCTGCCTACAGCCAGAGCCCTGAAGCCCCCACCAGGGTTCCTGGAAAGCCCGTGGGTTCACAAAGAAAGGAATGAATGATGCTGTGAAGGCAGAGGTGCTTGGAGGTGGTCTCCTGGCGGAGGTGCGGTCCTCCCCGATGGAAGCCTCTGCCTGGGAAAGGGGATTGCAGCTCTCGCGGACCCAGCGTGGGCGGCTCACCTTCCCTCCGTCCTCTGGCGGCAGGAGTCTGCTGGGTCACCGGGTGGAGTGTCTGCAGGGCTCTGAGACGGAGACCATGCTTCTCAGGGCAACCCCTTCACTCCTTCACTCCCAGAAGCAGAGGTGACCTTCATTCCACTGGGTCCAGCTGTACTGCACGCGCCGGTCTGTTCTGAATTGAAGGATGTCCATCCACCTGTACCAGCAGGACAGGAAGGAAGGGGGCAGGAAAGATGCTCTGGCTTTGGGGTCACTTCCTCAGTTCCAGTCCTGCCTCCGCCCCTTCGGATAGTGTGACCTCAGCTCAGCCGCCTGGCCCCCTGAAGTTCCAGTTTCCCGTTTGTAGGACGCGGCCGACACTCTGGGAGCGGCCGTCAGGACCGAGGAAGGCTGTTTCCTGCTCCTCCGTGCAGTGCCTGCGTCCTGTGAGGCCTGAGACACTCGATGGCAGGTGGTGTTTACGCGCCGTGTTTGCGCTCCCTCGTGTGGGCGGCTGTTTACCTCCCGTTGCCACATCTCCCAGTGTTCAGGGCCCGCTTGTCTGCCTCCACGAGCCCTCCCTCAGCCCCTCCCAGCAGACACAACCGTTCCTCTTCTGTTGTCGGTTAGTCCATTTCACTGCACCCCACAAGCTCCCCGTGAGCTTGGACTCTGTGAGTTTCCTGCCCGCGAGCAGCAGGCGGTGGTTTAAGACGATGGTGCAGAGGCAGACCAGAGACACATTTCCGGGTTCAAATAGTAAGTTACTGGGGGCAATAACTCCTAGGGACAGGAGCCCTCCCCAGACGCCCCTTCCTTTGAGCGTTCTGGCCGGCGCTGGCCAAAGATGTAGCAAATAAAACAACAGGACTCCCAGTTAACTTGAACCGCAGATCAACAACAGATACTTTCTTAGTTTATGTCTCAGATACTGTGTGGGATACACTTAGGCTAAAAAAATTGTCCGCTTACTATTATTTTTTTAAATTTTTGTTGGGATATGGCTGCTTTACCAAGATTGTGTTAGTTTCTGCTGTACAGCAAAGTGAATCAGCCAGTTGTGTACATACAGCCCCGCTTTTTTGGATTTCCTTCCCATTTAGGTCCCCACAGAGCGCTGAGTTCCCTGTGCTGCACAGTAGGTTCTCCTCTTACCTAGTTTACACAGAGTGGAGTGGCTGTGTGTGCCTACGCCAATCCCAAACTTCCGATTCATCTCGTCCCTCCTTCCCACCTTGGTGCCCATAGGGTTGCTCTCTAGGTCTGTGACTCTCTTTCTGTTTTTCAGATAGATTCGTCTGTACCATTTTCTGGAGTCTACAGATATGCATTAATGCCTGATGTTTGGTTTGCTCCCTCTGACTTACTTCACTCTGTGTGACAACCTCTAGGTCCATCCACCTCTCTGCAAATGGCAGAATTTTGTTCCTTTTTATGCCTGGGTTATATTCCATTGTATTATGGCCACCTACTCGTAATGTGACTTTATTTTGTTATCTGAAAAATGGGTCCAAAATTCCTCCTAGAGTTGTTAAAATGAATTGAGATCTTACATACAGACCTCTTTGAACTTTGTTTAACCTTGAACTTTGTTGCTTCGCTGCTGTTGTTCAGTAGCTAAGTCATGTCCAAACCTTTGCAGCTCCACGGACTGCAATGCCAGGCTTCCGTGTCCCTCACTCTCTCGTGGAGTTTGCTTAAACTCATGTCTGTTGTCTCAGTGATGCCATCCAACCATCTCATCCTCTGTCGTCCCTTTTTCCTCTTGCCCTCAATCTTTCCCAGCATCAAGGTCTTTTCCAATGAGTCAGCTCTTCACATCAGTATTGATCGTCAAGCATTGGATCTTCAGCATCAGCATCAGTCTTTCCAATGAATATTCAGGGTTGATTTCCTTTAGAATTGACTGGTTTCATCTCTTTGCCATCCAAGGGGCTCTCAAGAGTCTTCTCCAGCACCACAGTTTGAAAGCATCAGTTCTTTGGTGTTCACCCTTCTTTATGGTCCAACTCTCACATTCATACATGACTCCTGGAAAAACTATAGCCTTGACTAGACGGACCTTTGTTGGCAAAGTAATGTCTCTGCTTTTTAATATGGTGTCTAGGTTGGCCATAGCTCTTCTTCCAAAGAGCAAGCATCTTTTGATTTCATGGCTACAGTCACCATCTGCAGTGATTTTGGAGGCCAAGAAAATAAAGTCTGTCAGTTTCCATTGTTTCCCCATCTGTTTGCCTTGAAGTGATAGGACTGGATGCCATGATCTTTGTTTTTTGAATGCTGAGATTTAAGCCAGCTTTTTCACTCTCCTTTTTCACCCTAATTAAGAGGCCCTTTAGTTCCTCTTTGCTTTCTGCCACAAGGGTGGTGTCATCTACATATCTGAAGTTGTTGATATTTTTCCTGGCAATCTTGATTTCAGCTTGTGCATCATCCAGCCCAGCATTTCACATGATGTACTCTACACATAAGTTAAATAAGCAGGGTGACAATATATAGTCTTGATGTATTCCTTTCCCAATTTTGAACCAGTCCATTGGTCCATGTCTGGTTCTAATTGTTGCTGCTTAAGTGTTAGCNAAAGCATCAGTTCTTTGGTGTTCACCCTTCTTTATGGTCCAACTCTCACATTCATACATGACTCCTGGAAAAACTATAGCCTTGACTAGACGGACCTTTGTTGGCAAAGTAATGTCTCTGCTTTTTAATATGGTGTCTAGGTTGGCCATAGCTCTTCTTCCAAAGAGCAAGCATCTTTTGATTTCATGGCTACAGTCACCATCTGCAGTGATTTTGGAGGCCAAGAAAATAAAGTCTGTCAGTTTCCATTGTTTCCCCATCTGTTTGCCTTGAAGTGATAGGACTGGATGCCATGATCTTTGTTTTTTGAATGCTGAGATTTAAGCCAGCTTTTTCACTCTCCTTTTTCACCCTAATTAAGAGGCCCTTTAGTTCCTCTTTGCTTTCTGCCACAAGGGTGGTGTCATCTACATATCTGAAGTTGTTGATATTTTTCCTGGCAATCTTGATTTCAGCTTGTGCATCATCCAGCCCAGCATTTCACATGATGTACTCTACACATAAGTTAAATAAGCAGGGTGACAATATATAGTCTTGATGTATTCCTTTCCCAATTTTGAACCAGTCCATTGGTCCATGTCTGGTTCTAATTGTTGCTGCTTAAGTGTTAGCTATTATTATGATTCCCACTTATCAAGTTTTTCTTTATATGTTAATTTCTTCTTTCTGAACCTCCATTTTCTCACCTGCAGTAGTAATAAACCTGTCCTCCTTGGCTGTGGGAGTTAGATGAGGTGTTGTGTGTGCAGGGTTGCTGTGCAGTACACACTCAGTCCTGGCCGCAGTTGTTATTAACTCCTGGGGGCAGGAGTCCTCCCCAGACCCCTATTCCTTCAAGAGTTCTGGCTGGCACTGGTCAAAGATTTAACAACAACAACAAAAAAAAAAAAAACAGGACTCGCAGTCAACTTGAATTGCAGATCAACAACAAATACTTTCTTAGTATAAGCATGTCTCAGATACTGCATATGATACACTTAAGCTAAAAAAATTGTCCAGTTTTTTTGATGTGTGTGTCCAGTTTAGTTCAGAAAACTAAGATCATGGCATCTGGTTCCATCACTTCATGGCAAATAGATGGGGAAACAGTGGAAAGAGTGGCTGACTTTATTTTGGTGTCTCCAAAATCACTGCAGATGGTGACTGCAGCCATGAATTTTAAAAGACACTTACTCCTTGGAAAAAAAAAGTTATGACCAACCTAGACAGCATATTAAAAAGCAGAGACATTACTTTGCCAACAAAGGTCCATCTAGTCAAGGCTATGGTTTTTCCAGTAGTCATGATAGATGTCAGAGCTAGTGCTGAAGAACTGATGCTTTTGAACTGTGGTGTTGGAGAAGACTCTTGAGAGATCCAATCAGTCCATCCTAAAGAAGATCAGTCCTGAATATTCATTCGAAGGACTGATGAAGCTGAAACTCCAATTCTTTGGCCACTTGATGCGAAGAACTGACTCTTTGGAAAAGACCCTGATACTGGGAAAGATTGAAGGCGGGAGGAGAAGGGGACGGTTGGATGGCATCACTGACTCAATGGACACGAGTTTGAATAAACTCTGGGAGTTGGTGATGGACAGGGAGGCCTGGCGTGCTGCGGTCCATGGGGTTGCAAAAAGTCAGACACGACTTAGTGACTGAACTGAACTGAACTGTCCAGTTTTGATGTGCAATTCAAATTGAATGGGAAATTCTGCATTTTATTCGGCAGTCCTGCCTGAAGAACTCATGCTGGGTCTCAGAAAGCAGTTGTGGCCAGAGGTGGCAGGGGACAGCGCAGAGGTGCCTGCGGGTTCCTGCTTATTCTCAGCTCTGCACGGGCTCTCTCCCTGCTGCTGGCCCTGCTGACGGCTTCCTGGTCACAAGCTCCCCCTCGGTGGTCCCCCCTGGCAGCTGGACAAGTCGGTGCCCCGGCGTCAGGCTTCCAGCCCCTCCCACCTGGCGTTAGGTGAATTCTCACCGTGACCCACGGTGCCTCTGTCAGCCCCACCAACTCCCCAGAAAACACACCCGACTTCAGCAGCCCAGTGGCATCTGCGGGGTCCCTAAACTCCTCGTCTGTTCTCTGACCTTCAGGCTCCCTTTCGTGGGGGAAGGAAACAAACTCCATCTCAGGTTTAATTTGGGAGGAACTCCAATAACTCCCTCCCCTCCTCTTGGTGTGAAGAGCAGCCCCATCAGAGACCGTTCCCTGGGGATGCTTGCAACTCAACCTCCTTTCAACAGCATCTTGGTGAAGGGTGTAGAACACGAGTGGGAGAGCACTTCCGGTTACTCGGGGTTCGAGGGAGTGCACTTCCGGTTACTCGGGGCCCTGGACGAGGTGTGGGCTGGGGCGGTTCTGGAAGCAGGCTGGCTCTGGCCAGTTTTCCTGCAGGCATGGGTGGAATCACTTCCCCACCCCACGTCCCTCCCTAGGGCTTCATCCGGCAACATGGTCACCCAGTGTGACCTCTCTACTCACCTTCCCCATCGCCAGTCCTCTCCTTGTGGGGCCTTCCAGTCTCAGAGGGCTGGGGCGGTTCTGGAAGCAGGCTGGCTCTGGCCAGTTTTCCTGCAGGCATGGGTGGAATCACTTCCCCACCCCACGTCCCTCCCTAGGGCTTCATCCGGCAACATGGTCACCCAGTGTGACCTCTCTACTCACCTTCCCCATCGCCAGTCCTCTCCTTGTGGGGCCTTCCAGTCTCAGTAAGTGGCAATTCCATTATTCCGATTCCTCCAACCCAAACTTTGGAGTTCTTCCAGACTTCTCTTTCTCTGACGTCAAGTTCACAGGCACCTCTCTTAACGGCTGTTCACAGACTGGTCCCTTCTCATCCCCCCTGCCACTCCCACCCTAGTCCCAGCACCCACCATCACTGATGAGCCCCCAGCCCCGTTTGTGCTGACCCCCTACCGTCCCCCGCACAGCAGCAGAGCAAACCTTTAAAGACAGCACTCCTCACTTGAAACCCTCTGCGTCTTCCCTCCTCATGCAGAATAAAACCTCCAAGCCCTCCCCCTACTTGCAGGGCCCTAGGTGGTCTGGCCCACGGTGGCTCCCTGACCCCTCCCCAACCCCTGACTGTGCCTGGTTCAGACGCACGGGTCCCCTCGCTGCCCTTTGGATACATCCCAGTCCCATCCGGCTTTGCACTTGCCGGCTGGTCTTGCCAGATGAAACCTTCCTCCCCACCACCCCCAGGTGAAGGGGTGCTCACCCCCCCACTTCTCGACGGCTTCACCCGAATGTCCGCTCACCTCACCTAACTTTTCCCTCTTAGCCCTGGACTCTGTGTGGACCGCCACCTGGCCCTCATCATGCGGGATGCTCCCAGGTCGTGACCTCTCAGCAGGTAGGTGGGGAAGAATACATCACTCGGTGGTGGCAGGGTGGGGAAGGCGGAGGGGCTGGCCTGGGCGGGCTCCAGCAACCACGCCCGTGAAACAAGTGGTGCGGCCTCCTGGGGCTGGAGGAAGTCACGTGGGGGTGAGCCAAGTGTCTGAAAGTTTCTGCCACACCCCTCGTGTGTGCTGGTCGGGCTCATTTTACGCGTGTTCATTCCTCCTCTTCTTTGTCGCCAAGAGTATCTGTTGGTCACAGAGCATCCTGAGGCCTTTAAAAAGAGAGCTTTGCCCTCCAATGACAGGAATGATGGAAGGTTTTGCTCGATGACCTCAGCTGTCAAGGGAGTTCCCTATCCTTAGGTCGTTCTGGCCAGTGTGAGCCCCACAGCTGTTCCCAGAGGTCGAAGGGGTGCATATTCTGTCCATTCTACAATGAGTTAGAAACCCAAGGTGATGGCGATTTAGTCGTTGAGACTATCCAACCCTTGCCATCCCATGGACTGTAGCCCGCCAGGCTCCTTTCTCCATGGGATTTCCCAGGCAAGAATACTGGAGTGGGTTACTATTTCTTTCTCTGGAGAAACTCACAGCATGCAGAGTTAAACGCTTTCCCCTAATCTCACAACCCGTTGGGTGGTAGAGATGATACAAACCCATTGTTTCTTCCTTGTTTTTAATGAAGAAATGAAGGGATGTCTAAGATAAAATGCTAAGAGGGAAACGGTCCATAATTCCTCTCCTTCACCACAGCTCTTTTTGTTTCCACACCAGGACTTGTTTGGGTGACAAGCATCTCACACAATTGTACTAACAAGTATGACTCACCATGGTTAGAACTATTTGGTCATATCGACATATAGTCTCTCAATAATAATTTTTAATGACTGCATAGTAGTCCAACAAAAAAAAATTCCAAATAACATGCCTTCAAGTTATTCCTATATATTTTTAGATGATCTTTTTAAAGTTAGTTTAATTGGAGGCTAATTGTACAACACTGTGATGGTTTTTTCCATTCGTCGACATGAATCAGCCACGAGTGCGCCTGTGTCCCCCTACCCTGAGCCCCCTGCCACTTCCCTCCCCATAGATGACCTTTGAAATAGAGTCTTTATTTAAATAGGCGTCTTCAGGTTAAGCTGAGCTCCTGGGGGCGGGTGCTAATCTAATGACTGGAGTCTTTAGAAGAAGGGAAAATGCGGCAGAGGCAGAGACTGGAGTGATGGGTCTGCGAGCCAAAGAGCAGCAGCGCCCTCCAGAAGCCGGGAGAGGCCCAGAGCCTTCAGAGAGAACAAGAACCTGCGAGTCCTTGACCCACGCTCCGGCACCTGGACATTGAGAGAAGACGTTTCCTGGAGCCGGGAGTGCTTGCTGAGGGCCGCCCCAGCGAGTCAACGTGGGCTCTGCATCTGAGGTTCCGTCACGGGCTCCCCGTGGCCCCTGCACGCTGTGACCGTGTCCTGCTGGGCGGCCCAGGTCCGGGCACCCTGGGAAGAGGCAGGAGCGGTGGGTCAGCCTCCAGTGGGCTCCACGGGGCGGGGGCCCCGGCTACCCCCGGGCTGGCTGCTCTGAGGACTCTGCTCCTCAATGCCTGCAGGGGTGACCGCAGGGCCAGCCTCACATCACTCGTCTGGGTTTGGCTGTGTGTCCTCAGCACGGGGGTCCAGAGCCGAGCCTGTGGGCTGGGACACGGGTATGCGGCTCCGCTCGGGTTTCCTTCTTCTTCCAGCCGCCTTGAAAATGGCTTTTTAGAGGCTTTTTTTTCTTGCAGACACGATGGGTGGGGAGGTAGGGCGGGAGCTCCGAGCGGGGTCTTGGCTCAGCCTCCCATCTGCTTGGTGACCCAGCCTCAGTGTAACCCAGCCACTGGCACAGCCCCCTCCCCAGGGTGGAGAAAGATGGGGAGCAGGCCGTTGGAGGTGGGTGAGCGTGTGAACTTCAGAGCAGCTCCTGAGCGTGCGCGGGTCCTGTCCTCCGCATTGCTTTTTTATTGGTTGTGCCGGGTCTTCGTTGCGCGAGGGCTCTCTCTAGTTGCTGTGAGCAGAGACTGCAGGGGCTGCTCACGCAGCAGCCTCTCTCGTGGAGCGTGGGCTCAGCAGCCTTAGTTTATCCAGGGCACGTGGGATCTCCTCGGCTCAAAGCCCATGTCCCCTGAGTTGGCAGGTGTATTCTTAACCACTGGACCACCAGGGAAGTGCCCCCCACAATCAACTCTTTACAGTTGGAACACATTTCCGAGTGAGTGTCTGTCACTGCCTGAACCCACGAGGAAGTGGAGGCAGAGAGGTGTGTCACACGAGTCTCCAGCGTTCCCTGTGCCCTGTCTGGGACAGAGGAGCCCCAGTGTGTGTGATTAACGACAGTCACTGTGACTGTGACGCCTCCTGTGGCCCCTGAAGGAGCCGGTCCAGCGGGGGAGGCGCCAGACACTGCCTTTCCCCCGGGGTCCGTGCACGTGGCTGGAGACAGCTCGAGGGCCGCCCCCTGAGGTGGGGTGGGGGCTCCCCCTGTGCCACTGCTTCCAGAAGCCTGACCTGACCCGGGGACGCCATGTGTAGGGCTGCAGACAGGGTGCAGATGGCCCCGGGGGAGGACAGCCCTTGTGGTCAGGTGCTGGAGATCATGGCTGGAGGGGAGGGGCCACTGGGCAGTGAGCCAGGTATGGGGAGTGGAGCACGTAGGGGAGGGGTTGAGTCCAGAGGCCTGGCCACCCGTCCCCTCCACCAGGGCAGGACACTAGCCTCCAACCCACATCTGCCCTCCAATTGTGAAGGCTCTGGCCAGCTGGACTGAGGCCCTGTGGGTGCAAAGCTTGTGTTCACTCTGCTCTGGAGCCTCCCACAAAGGACAGTGAGGAGCTGCTGACGGATGATTTGGAAAGTAGACAGGAGATCTGAATTTTTCAGGGACAGCTCCCTGGGTGGGGAAGATCCCCTGGAGAAGGGACTGGTTTACCGCTCCACTATTCTTGCCTGGAGAACTCCATGGATGGAGGAGCCCAGTGGGCTACAGCCCATGGGGTCCCAAAGAGTCGGACACGACTGAGGGACTAACAACACTTCATGGTTTTTCCCGTAGTCATGTAATATGTATGTGAGAGTTGAACCTTAAAGAAGGCTGAGTGCCGAAGAATCGATGCTTTTCAATTGTGGCGCTGGAGAAGACTCTTGTGAGTCCCTTGGACTGCAAGATAATCCAACCAGCCCATCCTAAAGGAAATCAACACTGAATCTTCATTGGAAGGACTGATACTAAAGCTCCAGTACTTTGGCCACTTGATGAGAAGAGCTAACTCATTGGAAAAGACCCTGATGCTGGGAAAGATTGAAGGCCGGAGGAGGAGGGGATGACAGAGGATGAGATGGTTGGACGGCGTCACTGACTCAATGGACATGAGTTTGAGCATGCTCCGGGAGTTGGTGATGGGCAGGGAGGGCTGGCGTGCTGTATCCATGGGGTCTGGAACAGTAGGACACGANAAAGACCCTGATGCTGGGAAAGATTGAAGGCCGGAGGAGGAGGGGATGACAGAGGATGAGATGGTTGGACGGCGTCACTGACTCAATGGACATGAGTTTGAGCATGCTCCGGGAGTTGGTGATGGGCAGGGAGGGCTGGCGTGCTGTATCCATGGGGTCTGGAACAGTAGGACACGACTGAGCGGCTGAACAGCAGCTAGACCCGGAAGCCTGCTGGGCCCTGAGACAGTTTTCCCTGCTGCTCTGTCCCTTCCCTTCCTTTCTCTTCCCAGCTCCCTGCCTGCTTGTCCGCTGCAAGGTGGGTTGTCCCCTCTCTGCTCCCTCCTTACTGCAGTTTGTGTTCAGGGCTTCCTTCTGGACACAGAGCCTTGACCCCTGCCTCCCGCCCCAAGGCCTGCTCAGCAGGATGAACCAGCTGCTCTGGGGGTGCAGGGCAAGCTGGTGTTTCCCACCCAGAGCCCTCTTCCAGCAGCCCCTTCCGGCTCACCCTGCCTGCCTCCAGCCCCAAGCTCCCTGGCAGGTCTTGGGAGAACTGTCCTCCTACTAAAAACTGCGTTTAACGCCCAGCTTCATGAAGACGGGACTTCCGAGCAGGGCCTGCTCTGTGTCCCTGTTCCTTGAAAACAGAGCGCTGCAGAAGGCAGACACAGATCAGGCCCTGCTCGGAGCGTCCTGTATCTAGAGGGCACACCCACTTGCCTGGACCACCCTGCAGAGTCCCAGACTGCAGACAGGCTGAGCTGCAGCTCTGGCCCCTCGGGGGACCGTGTCCCTAATACTGCAGCCAGAATTTCCACAGTGGCTGCAGAGACAGCCAGCTCGGCTCACTGGCAGTGGCCGGGTGGCCTGAACATCTGGGAGCAGAGCCAAAAGTGATCACGGGGTGTCAGCTCTCCTTCCGGGGTGTGGGAGGTGGATTTGTTGGTGGGAGCAAGCCCTCCCACCCCGCCCCTCCCAGGGGGTGTCAGCCTTACCCAGGACACCTGCCCTGCTGCAGTGTGGCTTAGGGCGAGGATGTTAAAGTCCCAGAGGTGACATTTACAAGATGCTGTGAACCTTTCGCCCGGCAGTTGAAGGGCAGGAGGGGGCAGCCGCTGCTGACAGCAGGAAGCGACACCTCCGGGTTGGCAGGGGAAGGGTTTCACCAAGCACTTGCTATGTCTTTGATGTCAGCTGTCCTTTCCTCTCTCTCTGACCACTGGACAGCTGCAGGGTGTGGGGGGCTTAGGGAAGGTAGAGGCGAGCATCCGTTTCCAGGAAGGCCGCCTCGGCGAAGGTCACATCAGGCAGCCTGAACAGGGACGCGGAGCTCCTTAGCTCCTCCCGCAGGGCCCTGCTCCAAGCCCCAACGTGGCTCCAAGCCTCATCTCCAACCCTTGTGGCCACTTCCAGCCTCTTCAGGTGAATTCCAGCCACGTGGCAGCTTCAGCAAGAGGCCCACCCTGGGGTCATGCTTAACAAATCCATGGCAGAGGGAAGGAACTGGGTGGCTATGTTACTGCACAGAGAGGGCTGAACAAGAAGAGCCTGAGATGCATTTAGGGAGTTTAGGAGCATGATTTAAAACAGAGAAGAATGGGTCTTAAGAAATGTAATTTTTCCAAAGTTGAAAGGACCTTTAAAATAACATTGCTTTTTTTCTTATTTTAGAAGATTATTACAGAAAATCTAGATGTGACAGTGAAGTTTTGGGATAAAGCCAAAAAACTCATTTTGAATTCTACCAGAAACTGATAACCAGCCCTTAGTAAGCTTATGGTCTAGTCTCGATCAACAGACAAACATACAGACACATAAACAGACGCCCCTTCGCACACGTGAGACCATGCTGCACATACAGGATGCAGCCTCTTCTTTCCCAGTAAAATTCCACCCAGTGCGTTTTTGCCAGTGTCTTTGAAACATGCAGGCTGCACCGGGGGGCTTTGTTGCGGTGTGTGGCCTTCTCTTCCTGCAGTGCGCAGGCTCCGGGTCACGCTGGCTCGGCAGTGGTGGCTGCGAGCGTAGCTGCCCCACAGCACGCGGACTCGTGTTTCCCCGATCAGGGGTTGAGCCTGTGGCCCCTGCGCTGGAAGCACAATTCTTTTTTATGCCTAATTTTATGTTTTATTTGTCCCTGGCCGAGCTGGGTGTGTGTTGCTGTGCAGGGGCTTTCTCGAGTGGTGGCGAGCAGCAGCTCCTCTTTGTTGTGGGGCATGTGTGTCTCACTGCAGCGACTTGTCTCATCCGGGAGCTCAGGCTCTAGGGCACCTGGGCTTCCCTAAGCGCCACCCAGGCTCGATCGGCGCAGTCCCTACACGCTGTAGCTCAGGCTGTAGGGCACCTGGGCTCGATCAGCACAGTCCCCACGCGCTGGTGCTCAGGCTTGGTAGTTGGGGTGTATGGGCTTAGCTGCTCTGGGGCCTGTGGGATCTTCCCAGACCAGGGACTGAACCTGCGTCTCCTGCGCTGGCAGGCAGATTCTAGACCCCTGAGCTACCAGGGAAGTCCCCCCGAGTATCTTTGAAAAATGTGAATTTTTGACAGCTACCTGCCGCTCCACGGAAAGCCTAAGGCATTTATTTGGAAATTTTAATGAATTGAAACGTACAAGTATGTCTTACCAGACAGAATGAGAAAGGTGCCACTCAGCACCTCAGTTTTCCCCACCTCTAAAGTGGGCCAACATGGCCTTAGTACAGGCGGCTGGTGTGGCATTTAATTAACATTTAGGAAGGGCCTGGCAATTCACGGGTAAAGGATTACTCTTAAGATTTTGTGTCACTGTCCATAATTATTATAATTTTCTCATTACCGGCAATTAGCATATCTCGGGACAACAGAGAGGAATTTATTTGGGAGCTGATCTGCATTTTGGTCTCACTTGAGCTGGTGATGGAGGTTCAGAAGACTCGTGATTTTCTTCCGGGCTGGAGAGACAAGGATCGGCCAGGAGGCATCAGCCCTAAATGGGTGGAGGTAACTGCTGACAGAAAGCAGGGGAGGAAAGCCCTCCCTCCCCTTCCGCTTGTGTACACACACACACACACACACACACGTATGCACACGCGTGACATGGGAGGTAGATGCAGAACCCCCCCTCACCATTCCACTTTGCTGTTCTGATTTTCGTCTCCTAGAAGACATAGATAATTCACCAGGATTTTCATCCTAAGCCTTTGGAGGCCAAAGGTACATTGGTTCACTTAGCCTAAGCCTTTGGAGGCCAAAGGTACATTGGTTCACTTAGCCTTTGCACAGGTTTTCCTAATGACCCATGAGCTATGATATGGAGGTGTCTTTGAGTGCTTCAAAGTTTCTCAGACATGACAAGTGAGGCCTCTTACCATCGCCAGGGAATGGGAAAAAAGAGGTAGAAGAAAGCATTTAGTGACCAATGTATTGAGCATACATTTGCCAAAGTTTGTAGAAATGTTTCAAGTTTATCTACTAAGAGATTATGACTGTATTTCACCCTCAAATCCGAACACAGGACCTGACCAAAGCCCGTTTTCCTGGTCTAGGAGGACAATTATATACAAGCCAAGGGGTTGAAACATTTACAGTGGACACTAACTTGGAAAGTCCAGGCCACATGGTCACCTCGCACTTGTAAGCAATGTCTGCAGTCCTCGGAATGTCCTAATACCCTAGGTGGCTTTGGAGAATGTTCAGGATCTTGTAGATTGCCTGATGTCAATTTCAGAAATATCAGGCTTCCCTGGTGGCTCAGATGGTAAAGAATCTGCCTGTAATGCAGGAGACCTGGGTTTGATCCCTGGGTTGGGAAGATTCCCCGAAGAAGGGAATGGCTACGCTCTCCAGTATTCTTGCATAGAGAATGGACACAGGAGCCTGGTGGGCTACTGTCCATGGAGTCGTGAAGAGTCAGACATGACTGAGTGACTAACACTTTCAACAGACACTCAGGAACAGTGATGACAATTGGACCTGTTTCATCGCTAATATCCATCCTGACATTGTTTGCCCTTGGGTGTGGGGCATTGAGGAAGGGCTCTTTAGACCATTCTTGAGTCAGCGTCTAGCTCTGGGGGAAAGATTTAAACCTGAGATGATGGAGGGGTTCAGGTTGTTGGCTGATCCAGATTTAAGTCGGGACCCAGGGGCTACAGAAGATAAACAAGGATTCATCCCACGTATACTGTTTCTATGGGCATCCAATAATGGGTCATTCCAAGGCTAGGCTGACCCCTTAGAGTCACGGCCACACTTTGAAAAAGAAGTTGGGGTGCTTTTAACTCCTTTAGAAAGCAAACCAGAAGGTGGAAGCAGGGCAGCTATGTCCTTATTCTCCGCTTGAGACAAATAATAGAACTCTTGTTCCCATAGCTCAAGATTAACTGGTTTTGAGCAAACCAAAGTCCTCCTGCCGATTTGGAGCCAAGTGATTCTAGCACAGCCCTACTTGAATCATGAAATGCTGAGTTCATTTTCATTTCTGTCTTCAAGACTGGTGATTATAATCTAGCATGTCTTCATTTTACCAGACTGTCTCAGAGTGTGATGTTGAACGCAACATCAATCCTTGATCTCTCGAGACAGTAGGCTAATAGAAAATGAAGGTCTCATGAAAATGGTCTCATTTGCTAGATCAGATATGTCCAGAATGGGCACATGCACTTCCAAGACTCAGTCAGACGATACGCTGGAGGAGTTCTGAGAGAAAACTCCGGAATGTCGATTTATGTGTTCTTCAATTTGTTGATTTTTTGAGGGTGTTTTATAACATAGACAATGTCGTGTGCATGCATGCCAGCAGAGGTGAACCTGATGGTTTTGTTACTGATTGAATGGTCTGAGACCAGGGATCAGCCATCTTTGGTCCACAGGCCAAAATCAGCCTGCCGTCTGTGGGGCCCACACGCTAACAACTGTTTTGACATTTTTAAATGGTTTAAAGATCAAAACAATAGTTTTTACATTTTTTAACAGGAAAAAAATCAAAAGAAGAACAATGTTTTGTGACATATGGAAATTACATGAAATTTAAACGTTAGCATCATCCATAAATAAGGATTTATTGGAACATATTCATGCCTATCACGTCTAGGGTCAATGCTGCTTTTGCACACTCCCGTGGCAGAGCTCAGTGGATGCAGAAAGACCAAATGGTCCAAAAAGCCGAAAATATTTACTAGCTGATCGTTAAAGAAAGTCTGCCAACCTTGCCCTTGGGTCATCAGCGTTAGGTCCTGATACAGTATTTTTGTACCTACTCACCCTTGTGGAAAGGTTATTAAAAAAAAATGGTGTAGTAGGTAGAGAATCCATCTGCCATGCAGGAGATGCAAGAGACTCGGGTTTGATCTCTGGATCAGGAAGGTCCCGTGGAGTAGGAAATGGCAACCCACTCCAGTATCCTTAACTGGAGAATTCCATGGACAGAGGAGGCGGGCGGGCTGCAGCCACGGGGTCACAAGGAGCTGGACCTGACCGAGCACACACAATGCATGTGGTTGATTTGCGGTGTTGTGTCAGTTTCCTGTGTGCAGGAAAGTGATCCAGTTACACACACACACGTGCATATATATGTGTATATATTCTTTTTCAGGTTTTTGCTCACTACAGGTTATTACAAGATAGTGAACATAGTTCCTCGTGCTATATGCAATCCTTGTTTGGTGACCATAAGTTGGTTTTCTGTGTAAGTCTATTTCTGTCTTGTAAATAAGTTCATCTGTACTATTTTTGAGATTCTACATGTAAGTGATATCTTATAATACTTGCCTCTGTCTGACTTCACTTAATGTGTTAATCTCTAGGTATATCTGTGTTGCTGCAAACAGCAGTATCTCATTCTTTTTTATGGCCGAGTACTATCCCACTGTATATTTTTATTATTCTTGTACTACACACACACACTCACACTATCTGGAAAGAGCATTTTTAAGCTGGATAAGCATAACTTCCTAATGTAATTTGTGGTGTGTGTCTTGGAGGACCTCTTCAGAGCATTTTGCTGGTCAGGTGGGAGTTGGTGGTGGAGGAAGGGCAGGGAGAAGCTGAGAAGCTTTTCTGAGAAAGTCTTGAAGTGAGACCTGAAGAAATCAAGAAGCTGCACAGAGAGTTGCCATGCGCTAGGAGCTCGCCCGGGACAAGCAACCCCTGCCCTTTCGGCCTGTTATTATCCTTGTTTGGATGTTGGCACAGAGTCACCCTGTAGTTAGAGAGGCATCTCTCTGTCATGCTATTCACCACGCTGCCTGCACTGTACTTACCAGCTCCCGTCCCCTCGCAGCTGGCAGCCCCGTGTGTGTGTGTGTGTATTTCTCCCTGCAGCATCCCTGGGAGTTGTATTTCCAGTGGATAAGCTCCCTGTGATTGCTTCCTTTATGCACATGAAAGAAAAACAGTCAAACCCTCATCAACATGGGAGGACCTGCATTTCCTTTTTATGGCTGAGTACTATCCCACTGTATAGTTTTGTTATTCTTGAACTATCCACACACACACACACACCACACACACCACACACACACACATCGCACACCATCTGGAAAGAGTATTTTTAAGCTGGAGAAGGAAATGGCAACCCACTCCATTGTTCTTGCCTGGAGAATCCCAGGGACAGCGGAGCCTGGTGGGCTGCTGTCTATGGGGTCACACAGAGTCGGACACGACTGAAGCAACTTAGCAAACATGACTTCCTAAGGTAATTTGCAGTGTGTGTTTCATGCAACACTGCAGTGTGCGGTGTGCAAAGTGGAAGTGGTTGATCACAGGTATTTTTTATCCTGTGTTCTTTAAACTAAGAATGGAGGCGAATACTCGGGTCCGGCGGCTGCGTCTCAGTGGATCCGAAATGCAGCCTTGCCTGTCTGACTCCCACTTGATCACCCATCTGCTACCAAGTGTAGGAAGATGGAGGAAAAAGAGCCCGGATATCTCAGAGTTTCACTAAAGCGCTACAGGCTGCTGCCATGGGGCAAAAAGTTCATCTTAGGAGGATTTTTTATTTTTTTGGTGGATGTCCAAAAAAGCAGCTCTAGAGAACCCAGGTAGGACAGGACATGTGGGTTTAGATAACTCGTTAACCTCCAGAAAGGAGTCCAGTCCACCCTAGAGGGACCAGAGGCCCTGCAGAAGGAGGCAGCTGGTTCCAGAGGTTCGTTGTTCAGTTGCTCAGTTGTGTCCAGCTGTTTGTGACCCCATGGACTGCAGCACACCAGGCATCCCTGTCCTTCACTGTCTCCAGGAGTTTGCCCAAGTTCATGTCTATTGAGTCAGTGATGGCATCCTCTGATGAGAGGATGCCATCTCATCCTCTGCCGTCCCCTTCTCCTCCCACCTTCAATCTTTCCCAGCATCAGGGTCTTTTCTAATGAGTCGGCTGTTCGCATCAGGTGGCCAAAGTACTGGAGCTTCAGCTCCAGCATCAGTCCTTCCAGTGAATATTCAGGGTTGATTTCCTTCAGGATTGACTGGTTGGATCTCCTTGCAGTCCAAGGGGCTCTCAAGAGTCTTCTCCAGCACCACTCCAAAGGCTGGAAGGAAACAAAAGACAAGATTCTGAGTCTGTGTCATTCAGAGATGGACAGTCCGGTTGGACAGTGGCTGGAAATCCTCTCATTGATGAATGAGAAGGAACTAGTTCCAATAGAGCAGCCCTAACTCAGGGAAGGTGGACAGTTTCCTTCCAGGAGGGATATGTGCTCCCTGACATTCACTGGACTCCCGTGGCTCAGGAATCCTACGCTGCTCTGAGTAAACTGTGCTTACTAATATCATGGGATGACTTAAGCATAAGGGTTATGGAGCAAACTTTCCAAGAAAGCAGAAACCATCCCAGTGGGCAGACTGCTCACTTCTCCTTTGCTTGCACGTCGGTGATGGCTCACGAGATTTCTGTGGAGGCTGGGGATGCCCCTCCAGGGCCAGCCAGGAAATGCGAATCTCTGGATGTTACTAATCGTGTTGGAAGTTTCCTTTTCACGGAGAGCGTGGCATGGTGACCTAGAGGGGTGACGTGAGGGCCAGACGCCCCTGCCCTGAAGCTGTGTTGCTCGGTGACCATGTGTCAGCAGGTGAGGGAAGGATCCCAAGGCCCACTTGAAAGGTCAGAGAAATGAAAATGGACTGATATTTCCCCTTTGATTAAAAGTGTTTTAAAATTGTGAAACGGTGGCCACATTAAAGACATAAATGAAGAAACTCCAAACCCACCTCTCTAACATGATGACTATTTTCATTTAAAGATGCTAACTTCTCTGAGTTTTAAGACACTCCCAGGAATGAGGCACACACAGTTTTTCTTCCCTGCAATGGAGAACCCACGAAATGAGTGAAATCATGGTTTTTTTCAGCAACTTGTGGCACAAAAGCCCTCACTTATCCCCTGATCTGCTCGCTGTGTGTCTCAGGGGACAAGGCTGGGGCGGAGGGCTGGACTGGACTCCCGTGTCTGTGGGCAGGGCCGGGGCAGGTAACAGCGGAGCAGCATTCGGGCGACTCTGCGACCCCGTGGACGGCGGCCCACCAGCTCCTCTGTGCATGTGGTTTTCAGGCGACCCTGCGACCCCGTGGACGGCGGCCTGCCAGCTCCTCAGTCCATGCGGTTTTCAGGCGACTCTCTGCGACCCCGTGGACGGCGGCCCGCCAGCTCCTGTGTCCATGTGATTTTCAGGCGACCCTCTGCGACGCCGTGGACGGCGGCC
>SJYX01009901.1:380511-454300 GCA_006410675.1 Oreotragus oreotragus
GGGGGGGTGGGCACCCAGGAGCATGTCTGAGGGCGTGGACCTGGGCAAAGTTGGGGTGGGCACCTGTGAGGGGGGTGGGCACCCAGGAGCATGTCTGAGGGCGTGGACCTGGGCAAAGATGGGGTGGGCACCTGTGAGGCTGTGTGGGCATCCAGGAACATAAGTTTGGGTGAGTGTGCAAATGTGTGAGTGTGCGTGAGCTGGTGTGTGTTAGCTCAGCGTGGGTGCAGCAGGTCTGGCTCACAAACATAGCCCTGGACGCTCCCAGGACAGTCGCTCCCAGAACATTCGGGGAGCGTCTGTATGGCGCTTTGCGGGACGAACCTGTGGCAGGCTCCCAAGGGTGCAGGTGGGTTTGTTCTGAACCAGGCAAAACCCTGCCTCACTGGCACAGCTTATATAGGGGGTTGTCTGCTTTGCCCAAAGCCCAGTCTGGGGAAGTGGGGCATGGCGGCTTCCTGGAGAGGAGGATCTCTCCGTGGGCCACAGCCAGCATCTCCATGCCTCTACCCTGGGGTGAGGGGGGGCAACCGGGGAGTCTGTCCATAGAGCAGTTCCAGGGAAAAGTTCCCAAACAGTCACGAGATCATCTCGCATTCTCCCAGGAGAGAATCCTCTGTTGGGGAGGTGGGGGACCCTGCCCCCAACCCCAAATGCAGGTGTTTCCGATATGAGAGTCATCTAACTTGGGGAGCCATCTGCTCACGGTAAACGTGCTGTGCGAGGCAGACTCTCTGAGGAATGAGGGCCCCGAACGGTACAGAAACGTGTCTTTCCCAGCATGTGTAGACCGAGGGAAACACCGCCCTGGTATCTCAGGCGTTGTTGTTGTTCAGTTGTCCAGTCATGTTCAACTCTTTGTGACCCCATGGACTGCAGCACGCCAGGCCTCCCTGACCTTCACCAACTCCCAGAGTTTACTCACACTCATGTCCATCGAGTCAGCGATGCCATCCAGCCATCTCATCCTCTGCCACCCCCTTCTCATCTTTCCCAGCATCAGGGTGATGCCCCCAAGTATGAACTGAGTCACCTTTGAGAAGCCTACAGCCCAGCCCACAGTCTACACTCCTGGAAAGTTTGGAGTGCTGTGTCCTGTCCGATGTGCAGGAAAAATGTGTGAAATCACCCATATTCCACTAGCCCAGGGGTCCTTCCTTTGTGGGAGGAGGTGGTGTGTCATGCCAGTGCTAGGTTCTGGGCTATCTCTATCTCTGGAAGAATTAAGCGTGTGCACTAGAAAAGAGATGGCAGGATGTGGGGTGCTGGGGACCCAGCCCCGCTTCCCGGGTCTTCCTGAGGACAGAGTGACTTGTCTCTGCTGGGCGCTGAAGCGATGATCTGATGCTCCCCTGGGTGGTCTTCAGCTGTGCATCTTCAGGGGAGGTGTGGTGAGGGGTGGGTGTGGGAACACTGGTGTGTCCACCCCGCAGAGCACCTCGCGCTTGTGAGCAACGTCTACAGTCCTCGGAAAGTCTTAATACCCTAGCTGGTTGTTCAGAGTGTTCCGGATCTTGCAGACTGCCTGATGTCAACTTCAGAAGCACTAGGCTTCTCTGGTGGCTCAAATGGTAAAGAATCTGCCTGCAATGCAGGAGACCAGGGTTCGATCCCTGGGTCGGGAAAATCCGCTGGAGGAGGGCATGGCTACCCACTCCAGTATTCTGGCCTGGAGAATCCCCATGGATGGAGCAGCCTGGTGGGCTGCAGTCCCTGGGGTCGCAAAGAGTCAGACACGGCTGAGCGACTCACACAGCTGGGTGTCTGCATGCATAAGAGAGAGCCCGTTCCTGTGATGACTGGTCGGTGGCCCCAAGCTCCCTCACGCCCCTCCTCGTGGGTTTCCTCCAGGTGTGGGCCCCGCGGGTGCAGGCGGGCGGGCGGGCAAAGGGCTGGACAGGAGGCCTGGCTGGGCTGAGTCCCAAGCTGGATGAGAGTCTCTAGAGCTGGGCTGGTTCTTTTCCTTTGTGTCCAGCTGTGGCAGCTGCTTGTGTTTAAGAGATCAGGGAGAGGGAGGAAGTGGCGGGGGAAGACACTTCGGCACAGAAGACAGTGATGGAATTCTTGCCAAAATCGGTGGCTCAGTAGTGGCCCCCTGAGGCCAAGGCCCGGCTGATGGGGGTCTGAGAGCTGCGCTGTGTTGCCTCTGCCTCCAGCAGGACCCAGCTTTGAGCTGCCCCAGTCTCCCCCGCTGAGAAATGGCCTAATGCCTCTCACAGGCTTGCATCTTAAGTGAGGCTGCCAGGGTGGGGGTAGTGAGCCAGGACGGGGTGAGACTTCTGTTTCCTTGGCGAGTGCTTTCAAATGGTCCAGACGCCAAAGTTGCCTTGGTAACAGATTCTGCTGTTTGGTGAGTTCCCAGCCAACAGCTGAGCTGTGGTACTTGACCTGGGCGTGGCTGATCCCGTTCTCACCCCTCCAGGACCATCTGCGATGAGGGTGAATTTGTATTGCCAAGCATGAGGCTGCTCCCAGGACATCAAATGCACACACACACACATGCACACACACACACACGACACACTGAGTCACACCATTGTGCCCCTCACACACACACGACACACTCAGGCTGAGTCACACCATTGTGCCCCCCCCCCACACACACACACGACACACTCAGGCTGAGTCACACTGTCATGCCCCTCACACACACACACACGCTCATGACACACTCAGGCTGAGTCACACCATCGTGCCCCCCCCACACACACACACGACACACTCATGCTCAGTCACACCGTCGTGCCCTTCACACACACACACACACACGACACACTCAGGCTGAGTCACACCGTCGTGCCCCTCACACACACACACACGACACACTCAGGCTGAGTCACACCATCGTGCCCCTCGTTGCAGCGAGGAGGTTGCTGCTGCTCAGTCGCTCAGTCGTGTCTGACTCTGCGACCCCCTGGACTGTAGCCCGCCCGGCTCCTCTGTCCGTGGGATTTCCCAGGCCAGAACACTGGAGGGGGTTGCCATTTCCTTCTCGAGGGGCTCTTCCCAGCCCAGGGATTGAACCCGCGTCTCCGGCATTGGCCGGCAGATTCTTTACCACTGGGCCACCGGGGAAGCCTCGCTGCAGGGACAGGGACAGGGTGACAAATGCGTGTGACCATCCCAGGGAGCCACGCCGACCTTTCCCCTTTGCTTCCAGAAAGGCTTCAGGTGTTTCTGGGACCTGTGGCTTTTCGGGAACAGCCCCTTCCTCTGTGAGATGCCATCTCCTGACGAGGAGCGGCTGAGAGAGAGGGCGGAACCACGAAATGCTGTCAGGGCAGCCCCCTCTTGAACGCCTGAGAGACCAAAGCCGGGAGAGCAGGAGGGAGCCACGTGACCTTCCTGGCCCGGGACGCCTGGCTCCCACTCCCCTCGCGGTCACCTTCCTCAGAAGTCGGGTTCTCACCAGCCGCACAGTCGGCTCCCTGAGGGACGGTCAAAGAAGTAGATTGCTCAAGGTCATCAGCTCCTCAGCACCAAAGTGAGACCACAAGAAGGTCAGTCACAGGGCTTGCGTCTGCCACGAGCCGGTCTGCGCTCTGGGACCTCCTAGCACGAGCTCGGTGCCACAGAGCCGATATCACAGCCTCCGAGACAGAGACTTCATCCCCATTTTACAGCTGGAGACACTGAGGCAGAGAGAGGAAAAAGCAATCAGGAGCCAGGCAGTGTGCTTTCCGGAGCCCTGGCTCTGAACACAATACCCTCCTTCCCCTAAACCCGAATTCGAGCTTCCTGGTTGGCGGGGGGGGTCCTGTCTTGCCAGGAATTGGGAGGGGTAGTGGGGCCCGGGACGGGGCTGACATACAGCCCTGCAACCCAGCAGCTGCAGGACCCGGGGCCGAGTCCTCAGCCTGTGACCCTCGGTGAATCTCTGAACCTCCCCAGGACTCAGTGTATTCTGTAAAGCAGGCAATCCTGGCAGATACCTCATCAGCTGCAGTGACGGTTAATTGCGTGATGTGTGAAAAACGCCAGTTAGATTTTATCTGCCAGAGCCCCTTATCTAGTCTTCCTCCTTCAAGACTGGAAGTGCCGCCTCCGCCTGCCTGCTTGCCCGGCCCGGGCTGACGTGTCAATCAGGTGAAGTCTGTTTCGGACCTTTCGAGGATTCTGCAGGAAATGTCCCACACGTGTCTTGTCGCCTTGGCCTAGTCAGCACGAGAGCGTTTCTCTGTTATCTGTGGTTTTAGTGTTTCTTGATCCCTGACCCGATTTCCGTCAGCTGTGGGATCGTCAGCCCTGCCATGTCACCTGGCATCCAGTTCGAGGATTCTGCAGGAAATGACCCACTCGTGTCTTGTCGCCTTGGCCTAGTCAGCACGAGAGCGTTTCTCTGTTATCTATGGTTTTAGTGTTTCTCGATCCCTGACCCGATTTCCGTCAGCTGTGGGATTGTCAGCCTGCCATGTCACCTGGCATCCTGGCCCGGGGGTTTGGGCTGGGCTGTCAGATGCTGCGTCCAGGACCAGGTGCTGTGACTCGCCGGGGAACCCCAGGTCCTGTCCATCAGGTGGGTATTAGGTCTTCCCAGCAGGTGTCTCCTCCCTGGAGACAGGCGTCACCCTCCCCTCCCAGCCCCAGGCGCCTCTCCAGCCTCCTGGCATGAACCACCTGCCTCCCTAACCCTCTGACCACTGACTCAGCCTGGCGGGGGCCCGGTAGGACCCGGCCTCTGTCTCTGCTGCCCTGCAGCTACCCAGCCTCTGCCGCTGCTAACTGCCTGCGGGAGGCGCAGGGCTCTCCCTGGCGGCAGCCTGGGTTTCAGGGCGTCATTACCTAATGAGATAATTACATGCCAGAGAGGCTGTCCTTGTGATGTGGGCCACAGCCTCCTCCCGGAAAGCCTCTTCCCTGTTGAGAAACGTTGGCAACCCCAAAGACGTCGGATCCTACTCATTACATCCTGTTTCCATTTTTCTGTTCCTAGAAATGAATGTTAGCCCCAGTCAGTGTATGCTGCTAAGCTGCTGCTAAGTCACTTCAGTCGTGTCCGACTCTGTGTGACCCCATAGACGGCAGCCCACCAGGCTCCCCCCTGCATGCTAAATTGCTTCAGTCGTGTCTTCCTCTCTGCGACCCCATGAACTGTAGCCCGCCAGGCTCCTCTGTCTGTGGGAGTCTCCAGGCAAGAACACTGGAGTGGGTTGCCACGCCCTCCTCCAGGGGACCTTCCCCACCCAACGATCGAACACACGGCTCTTACATCTCCTGTACGAGCAGGTGGACTCTTTACCCTAGTGCCGCCTGGGAAGAGCCATGATCAGTGTATATTCAGTATCACTTAAAAATTAATCATAGAAATGCGTTTTTAAGGGTAACTTAATACACATCTTACAAACAGACTGTCCCTTCCTTTTTCGCTCCCCTGTGCCGTACAGGAGGTTCTCATTAGTGATTCATTTTATATATGGTAGGGAATGCGTGTCAATCCCAATCTCCCCGTTTATCCTGTGTCTCCTCTCCCCCTTGGTGTCTGGACTTGGTGTCCATGTCTGTGTCTCTATTTCTGATTTGCAAATAGGTTTACCTGTTTATTTTTCTAGACTCCGCACACTGTTTGGATCCACTTATATGAGATACCTAGAACAGTCACATTCACAGAGTCAGAAAGCACGCTGGTAGATGCCACAGACCGGGGGTGGGGTGGGGTTGGGCGAGGAGGGTGGGAGTTCGTGTGTGATGGGGACAGAGTTTCAGTTCAGGAAGGCGACAGATTCGGGAGGTGGATGGTGGTAAAAGTTGGACAGCAGTGTGAGCGTGCTTAGTGCCGCTGAAGCGTGTAGTTACGTGTGGCTTAAGACAGTATGCTTTACATTAAGTGACTTTTATCACAGTGAGAAAACATAAAGGAAAAAGTTGCTCGTAGGTTGGGGGAATTCCAAAGTACATATGAAATGGCCATGGTGAGCTGGCCCTTTCTGGGTTCTACAAGGGGCGCTAAGGCTAATCAGACATCATCCCTTCCTCAAGACCTCTGGCACAGCAAGGATACGTGTGTACGCACACACACCCAGAAACATATACACAATATAATGTCACAGTAGTTCTGCCATGGTGGTGACAATTTGCCGTGAATTTAGTGGATTCAAACCACAGAAGTTTCCTCACTTACTGTCTGGTGATCACAGGTCTGACCCAGGCCTCACTGGTCTAATATGGAGAGGTCAACACCACGTGCATTTCTTCCTGGAAATTCTGTTTTCTTGCATTTCCCGGTTTCTAATTGCTCCTTGGCTGGTGGTCCCTCCATCCATCTTCGATTCCTCTCCCTCGAATTTACGTCTCTCTGTGACCACAGCAGGGACCCGGCCTCTGCTTTTAAGGCCTCCTGTGGTTAGATTGGGCCCAACTGGGTCATCCAGAATGCCTGCCCTGTCCCCACCCATGCACACCAGTCACGGCCCTTGCCATGTGAGGTCACAGTCAATTTTCAGGGATTAGGATGTCGGCATAATTTGGAGGGAGGGGGAGTGCTGTTCTGCCCACCAGAAATATATATACACGTAAGTAGTAACTACAATATGACATAAACTCAAGTTGATACACTTATAAAGATAAATTTTAATAGACTATAGATTGGTTGTTCCAAGTTGCTCAGAGTGGTTGTCTGTTCAATAGACTATAGATTGGTTATTCCAAGTTGCTCAGAGTGTTGCTCAGAGTGGAAATAGGTAGTCTGGATCTGGGTTGGGAGGTGGGTGTTGTAAGAGTCAGGTGGGGAACATTAGTTTGCGAAGGTATGCATCAAATAGCAATGCAACATACTGTGTTTATGTTCAGTCACTAATTCGTGTCCACTCTGCAACGCCATGGACTGCAGTATGCCAGGCTTCCCTGTCCTTCACCGTCTCCTGAAGTTTGCTCAGATTCACGTCCACTGAGTCAGTGATGCCGTCCAGCTATCTCATCCTCAGCCGCCCCCTTCTTCTCCAGCATCAGGGTCTTTTCCAATGAGTTGGCTCCTTGCATCAGCTGGCCAAAGTATTTGAGCTTCAGCGTCAGTCCTTCCAATGAAGATTCAGGGTTGACTTCCTTTAGAATTGACTGGTTTGATCTCTTTGCAGCCCAAGGGACTCTCAAGAGTCTTCTCCAGCACCACAGTTTAAAAGCATCAATTCCTTGGCACTTAGCCTTCTTTATGGTCCAACTCTCACATCCATGTGATATGACTACAGGAAAAACCATAGCTTTGACTCTATGGACGTTTGTTGGCGAAGTGATGTCTCTGCTTTTTCATACACTGCCTAGGTCTGTCACAGTTGTCCTTCCAAGGAGTAAGCGTCTCTTAATTTCATGGCTGCAGTCGCCATCTGCAGTGATTTTGAAGAACAAGAAAATAAAATCTGTCACTGCTGCCACTGTTTCTGCTCCTATTTGCCATGAAGTGATGGGACCAGATGCCATGACCTTAGTTTCTTTTAATGCTGAATTTCAAGCTAGCTTTTTCACTCTCCTCTTTCACCCTCATCCAGAGACTCTTCAGTTCCTTTTTGCTTTCTGTCGTTAGGGTGATATCATCTACCTATCTGAGGTTGCTAATATTTCTCCTGGCAGTCTTGATTCCAGCTTGTGATTCATCCAGCCTTGGCATTTCACATGATGTACTCTGCATGTAAGTTAAATAAGCCGGGTGACAATATATAGCCTTGATGTACTCCTTTCCCGATTTTGAACCAGTCAATTGTTCCATGTCTGGTTCTAACTGTAGCTTCTTAACCTGCATATGGATTTCTCAGGAGACAGGTAAGGTGGTCTGGTATTCCCATCTCTTTAAGAATTTTCCACAGTTTGTTGTGATCCACACAGTCAAATGCTTTAGGGTAGTCAATGAAGCAGAAGTAGATGTTTTTCTGGAATTCCCTGTTTGTTTGTTTTTTTTTAATGATTCAGTGGATGTCGGCAATTTGATCTCTGGTTCCTCTGCGTTTTCTAAATCCAGCTTGAACATCTGGAATTTCTTGGTTCACATGGTGTTGAAGCCTCACTTGGGGGTTTTAAAGCATTACCTTGCTCAGAGCCTGGTATCTATCTATCATCACCTGTCTGATTTTACATGTTACTCACAAGAAGTCTCAGTCGCGGAATGATTCTGCTTTACAGGCATATAAGAGAAGAAGGTGATTTTTGTCTTGAGGGCTGCAGAGTCTTCTAGGGGGAGGCGTGCTTCGAGTACTTGAGCCTAGGCCTTGGAGGACAGGAGGTTTGGGACCCATGGAGACAGGAGACCAGAACGGACAGAGACCAGAGGGAAGACGTCATGGCCAGCTAAGGGGATCAGACTCTCTGCTGGGCTGTAGGCCTTGAGCAGCTTTCAGAGATTCGGAGCAGGGAAGCCCCCAGGAGCACCAGGGCAAGGCGTCAGCCACGGGGCAGGACCGGACAGGAGAAGGAAGGATGAGAGTCTAGAGGGAGCGGAAGACAGTAGGGGCATCAGCCTGAGGGGCATCGACACCCCCTGGAGGGCTTGGGTTCCTCGGGAAACCCCGATGTCTGGGCGGTACCCAAGGTTTCTGATTCAGGACGTCTGGCTGGGCCAGAGACTCGCCCTGCCGGCGGCTGTCAGGGGCTGCCGACTCTGTGATGATGCTAAGTCACTTCAGTCGTGTCCGACTCTGTGTGACCCCATAGACGGCAGCCCACCAGGCTCCCCCCTGCATGCTAAATTGCTTCAGTCGTGTCTTCCTCTCTGCGACCCCATGAACTGTAGCCCGCCAGGCTCCTCTGTCTGTGGGAGTCTCCAGGCAAGAACACTGGAGTGGGTTGCCACGCCCTCCTCCAGGGGACCTTCCCCACCCAACGATCGAACACACGGCTCTTACATCTCCTGTACAAGCAGGTGGACTCTTTACCCTAGTGCCGCCTGGGAAGAGCCATGATCAGTGTATATTCAGTATCACTTAAAAATTAATCATAGAAATGCGTTTTTAAGGGTAACTTAATACACATCTTACAAACAGACTGTCCCTTCCTTTTTCGCTCCCCTGTGCCGTACAGGAGGTTCTCATTAGTGATTCATTTTATATATGGTAGGGAATGCGTGTCAATCCCAATCTCCCCGTTTATCCTGTGTCTCCTCTCCCCCTTGGTGTCTGGACTTGGTGTCCATGTCTGTGTCTCTATTTCTGATTTGCAAATAGGTTTACCTGTTTATTTTTCTAGACTCCGCACACTGTTTGGATCCACTTATATGAGATACCTAGAACAGTCACATTCACAGAGTCAGAAAGCACGCTGGTAGATGCCACAGACCGGGGGTGGGGTGGGGTTGGGCGAGGAGGGTGGGAGTTCGTGTGTGATGGGGACAGAGTTTCAGTTCAGGAAGGCGACAGATTCGGGAGGTGGATGGTGGTAAAAGTTGGACAGCAGTGTGAGCGTGCTTAGTGCCGCTGAAGCGTGTAGTTACGTGTGGCTTAAGACAGTATGCTTTACATTAAGTGACTTTTATCACAGTGAGAAAACATAAAGGAAAAAGTTGCTCGTAGGTTGGGGGAATTCCAAAGTACATATGAAATGGCCATGGTGAGCTGGCCCTTTCTGGGTTCTACAAGGGGCGCTAAGGCTAATCAGACATCATCCCTTCCTCAAGACCTCTGGCACAGCAAGGATACGTGTGTACGCACACACACCCAGAAACATATACACAATATAATGTCACAGTAGTTCTGCCATGGTGGTGACAATTTGCCGTGAATTTAGTGGATTCAAACCACAGAAGTTTCCTCACTTACTGTCTGGTGATCACAGGTCTGACCCAGGCCTCACTGGTCTAATATGGAGAGGTCAACACCACGTGCATTTCTTCCTGGAAATTCTGTTTTCTTGCATTTCCCGGTTTCTAATTGCTCCTTGGCTGGTGGTCCCTCCATCCATCTTCGATTCCTCTCCCTCGAATTTACGTCTCTCTGTGACCACAGCAGGGACCCGGCCTCTGCTTTTAAGGCCTCCTGTGGTTAGATTGGGCCCAACTGGGTCATCCAGAATGCCTGCCCTGTCCCCACCCATGCACACCAGTCACGGCCCTTGCCATGTGAGGTCACAGTCAATTTTCAGGGATTAGGATGTCGGCATAATTTGGAGGGAGGGGGAGTGCTGTTCTGCCCACCAGAAATATATATACACGTAAGTAGTAANCCCAACTGGGTCATCCAGCATGCCTGCCCTGTCCCCACCCATGCACACCAGTCACGGCCCTTGCCATGTGAGGTCACAGTCAATTTTCAGGGATTAGGATGTCGGCATAATTTGGAGGGAGGGGGAGTGCTGTTCTGCCCACCAGAAATATATATACACGTAAGTAGTAACTACAATATGACATAAACTCAAGTTGATACACTTATAAAGATAAATTTTAATAGACTATAGATTGGTTATTCCAAGTTGCTCAGAGTGGTTGTCTGGTGGAAATAGGTAGTCTGGATCTGGGTTGGGAGGTGGGGGCTGTAAGAGTGGGGTGGGGAACATTAGTTTGCGAAGGTATGCATCAAATAGCAATGCAACATACTGTGTTTATGTTCAGTCACTAATTCGTGTCCACTCTGCCAACGCCAAGTTCCAAGTTGCTCAGAGTGGTTGTCTGTTCAATAGACTATAGATTGGTTATTCCAAGTTGCTCAGAGTGTTGCTCAGAGTGGAAATAGGTAGTCTGGATCTGGGTTGGGAGGTGGGTGTTGTAAGAGTCAGGTGGGGAACATTAGTTTGCGAAGGTATGCATCAAATAGCAATGCAACATACTGTGTTTATGTTCAGTCACTAATTCGTGTCCACTCTGCAACGCCATGGACTGCAGTATGCCAGGCTTCCCTGTCCTTCACCGTCTCCTGAAGTTTGCTCAGATTCACGTCCACTGAGTCAGTGATGCCGTCCAGCTATCTCATCCTCAGCTGCCCCCTTCTTCTCCAGCATCAGGGTCTTTTCCAATGAGTTGGCTCCTTGCATCAGCTGGCCAAAGTATTTGAGCTTCAGCGTCAGTCCTTCCAATGAAGATTCAGGGTTGACTTCCTTTAGGATTGACTGGTTTGATCTCTTTGCAGCCCAAGGGACTCTCAAGAGTCTTCTCCAGCACCACAGTTTAAAAGCATCAATTCCTTGGCACTTAGCCTTCTTTATGGTCCAACTCTCACATCCATGTGATATGACTACAGGAAAAACCATAGCTTTGACTCTATGGACCTTTGTTGGCGAAGTGATGTCTCTGCTTTTTCATACACTGCCTAGGTCTGTCACAGTTGTCCTTCCAAGGAGTAAGCGTCTCTTAATTTCATGGCTGCAGTCGCCATCTGCAGTGATTTTGAAGAACAAGAAAATAAAATCTGTCACTGCTGCCACTGTTTCTGCTCCTATTTGCCATGAAGTGATGGGACCAGATGCCATGACCTTAGTTTCTTTTAATGCTGAATTTCAAGCTAGCTTTTTCACTCTCCTCTTTCACCCTCATCCAGAGACTCTTCAGTTCCTTTTTGTTTTCTGTCGTTAGGGTGATATCATCTACCTATCTGAGGTTGCTAATATTTCTCCTGGCAATCTTGATTCCAGCTTGTGATTCATCCAGCCTTGGCATTTCACGTGATGTACTCTGCATGTAAGTTAAATAAGCCGGGTGACAATATATAGCCTTGATGTACTCCTTTCCCGATTTTGAACCAGTCAATTGTTCCATGTCTGGTTCTAACTGTAGCTTCTTAACCTGCATATGGATTTCTCAGGAGACAGGTAAGGTGGTCTGGTATTCCCATCTCTTTAAGAATTTTCCACAGTTTGTTGTGATCCACACAGTCAAATGCTTTAGGGTAGTCAATGAAGCAGAAGTAGATGTTTTTCTGGAATTCCCTGTTTGTTTGTTTTTTTTTAATGATTCAGTGGATGTCGGCAATTTGATCTCTGGTTCCTCTGCGTTTTCTAAATCCAGCTTGAACATCTGGAATTTCTTGGTTCACATGGTGTTGAAGCCTCACTTGGGGGTTTTAAAGCATTACCTTGCTCAGAGCCTGGTATCTATCTATCATCACCTGTCTGATTTTACATGTTACTCACAAGAAGTCTCAGTCGCGGAATGATTCTGCTTTACAGGCATATAAGAGAAGAAGGTGATTTTTGTCTTGAGGGCTGCAGAGTCTTCTAGGGGGAGGCGTGCTTCGAGTACTTGAGCCTAGGCCTTGGAGGACAGGAGGTTTGGGACCCATGGAGACAGGAGACCAGAACGGACAGAGACCAGAGGGAAGACGTCATGGCCAGCTAAGGGGATCAGACTCTCTGCTGGGCTGTAGGCCTTGAGCAGCTTTCAGAGATTCGGAGCAGGGAAGCCCCCAGGAGCACCAGGGCAAGGCGTCAGCCACGGGGCAGGACCGGACAGGAGAAGGAAGGATGAGAGTCTAGAGGGAGCGGAAGACAGTAGGGGCATCAGCCTGAGGGGCATCGACACCCCCTGGAGGGCTTGGGTTCCTCGGGAAACCCCGATGTCTGGGCGGTACCCAAGGTTTCTGATTCAGGACGTCTGGCTGGGCCAGAGACTCGCCCTGCCGGCGGCTGTCAGGGGCTGCCGACTCTGTGATGGATGAGGACACCCCTCTCAGGAGAGACACACAAGCAACCCTGCCGGCTATCCAGCTCTCTGTGCCACCCTGGCCTCACTGTGCTGAGCAGTGAGTGTCTAAACGCATCCCAGCATCACTGGTGAGTGTCTAGCAAGCCCAAACCCATGCCAACATCACAAGCTCCTCTCCCAGGGCCTCCCACTCGCCGGACAGAGGGATGATGTGCTCCCTGACACGTGGCCACAGCGCCTCGTGGTGACCCTGTTGCTCTCCCACCAGGCAGCAGCATTTGACAGAGAGCTCCAAAATTCATCTCATCAGATCTGCCCCATCACCCTGATTTCCTCCGAGAAGTGTATTCAGGTCACCTTCTCCGAGCCAGCCCCTGGGGACTCAGGGTGTTCCAGAAGGGACCCAGGGGCCTCCGGAAGACCTGCACCTCCACTGCCCCAGGACATGCCCTGGTGCCTCCCACCAACACCCCCAGGCGCCTGCCACCGGGGGAGCAGTCCTCCTGGCCAGCCCATGTGACTCAGCTGCTAGACCACATGCCCCGGGACTCTAGAAATAGACCTACAGACATAGTAACCAAACTTAAGGGTTATCGAAGGGGAAACGAGTGGAGAGGGGTAAATGGAGAGTTTGGAATTAGCATATACACACTACTATACATATATATAAAACAGACAATTAATAAAGCACAAGGAACTCTCCTCAGCACTCCGTCATGACCTATATGGGCAAAGAATCTAAAGGAAGAGTAGATATGTGTATATGTATACCTGTTTCACTTTGCTGTATCGCAGAAGCTAACACAATGCTTATAAGCACGCCAATAAAAATTAATTTAAAAATAAAAAAAAATTTTTTTAAGCTTCCCTGAAAGAAAAGTCTACCAAGAAAGAAAGGACATTTGAAAAAGGAGATCTCTCACCACGTCAGCAGCAAACATCCAGAGATCGTATCGTGAGTTCAGCGGTAGTACAAACACATCATCTGAGAGGTGTAGCTTGAATAAACAAGGCTTTATCTTCAAAGCTAGAGTAATATTTATTGTTCAACTTGAAGTAGGAGATGTATATCTTTGCTAAAAGATTAACCTCTGCAGTGTGGGCCCCAAGGCCAGCTCATTCATTTGCTTGTACGCAGGCACACATGCGTGCAACGCCCACACACGTATGTAAGCTGCATGCAGAGCTGGGGTGGCCGAGGGCTCCCGGGCAATGAATACTCGTTCAGTTTGTATGGATCCAAGGATAGATAAGGCTTTCAGTGTGTGTTCGTACTATGGAATTCACTTCTCTTTTTCCTTTTTTTGGAGGGGGAGCGGGCAATACCACGTGGCCTGTGGGATCTAATTCCCTGACCAGGGATCAAACGCAGCCCCCTGCATTAGAAGCATGGAGTCTTAAACACTGGACTGCCAGGGAAGTCCCTTCATTCCCCTTTTTCTGAACCAAGAGTCTCTCTGGCTTTGCTGAGCATCCTGTCTCCACTGCCCCAGCTGCTGCAGCTGCGGAGCCCTGGGCTGTGCTTTGCTCAATCAAGGCAATTGTGTCCGATTCTTGCGGCCCCAGGGACTGTAGCCCGCCAGGCTCCTCTGTCCATGGGGATTCTCCAGGCAAGAATACTGGAATGGGTTGTCAAGCTCTCCTCCAGGGCATCTTTGCACCCCAGGGATCCAACTGTTGTCTCTGACATCTTCTGGGTTGGCAGGTGGGTTCTCTGCCACTAGCGCCACTGGGACCTGGCTCTTCCCTAACCACCGCCCCTTGCCAGGTTCTTACTCTCTGTAGCTCTCACCATAGATCAGAGCTGCTCCTTGAAATTATCTTGGCTTCTGGGGACACCGTTTTCTCTTGATTTCTTTTTTCAGTCGTCTGACTCTCAGGGAAGCCTGCCCTGACCCCCCGGTTTGGTAGCACAGCCCCCTGGAGTGGGGTAATTTGAGAAGAATTTAATAGGGGCACCACTTACCAGTTTAGAGGCAGGGTGGTGAAACCCCTCAGGGCCAGCAGTAGTGGGGAGCCCCTGCTGACTCTTGGTCTGGAGGATAAAAGTGAGGAAGCAGTTTTATCATGGACAGGGCCTGGAGAGGAAGCTCAAGGAAGCGCATCTCCAAAGCAACCAGCAGGGAGGGGAGTGGGGGGGTGCAAATAAATACCTCAATGCCCTTCTCCCTGTGAGCTTACAGAAGCTGGCTGGTGGGGACACTGATGAATTTCATGCCCCAGGGTCCTGGGGCAAAGTGCAGAGAGGACGAACGTGGAGAGTGAATCCACAGAGGCGAGCAGAAGCAGAGAGCCACTGCCCTGCCTGGTACAGGCTGAAGTCCGTCCCTCCCACATCCATAAGGTGAACTCCTAACCCTCAGCACCTCAGGATGTGACCTGAAGTGAAGATCAGGTCTTTAAAGAGATAAGGTGAAATGAGGTCACTAGGGTGGGCCCTAAGCCCATCTGACTGGCGTCCTTATCAGAAGAGATTAGGACTCAGACACACACAGCGGGGGTGTCCGTGTGAGGATGCAAGGAGAAGACGGCTGTCTAGGAGCCAAAAGGCCTCCGAAGGCGCCGGCCCTCCTGCACTTTGTTGTTGGATTTCCAGCCTCTGGAACTGAAACAATGAAGTTGTTTTTGAATCAGCCTGGACTGTGGAACTTTGCCTCGGCAACCTGAGCTAAGACGATGCCTAACTTTACGAGGGCCCTCAACACCTTTCCCACTTTCCTTGCTTGATTTTTCTCTCTAGCCTTTATTACCTTCTGAGATACAGTATGTTTTACTTGTCTTGTCCTTTGTCCCAAAGCCACCTTCCTCCCTGAGTCAACTCCATAAAGGTGTTATTTCTGTCTCTTTCGTCCAGTGCAGAAGCCCCAGGGTGACCTGATATAAAGAAAGAGGCTGATTCATGTTGATGCATGGCAGAAACCAACACTATACTATAAGGCAATGATCCTCTGATTAAAGATCAATAAATTTAAGTTTAAAAAAGAGAAAGGGCTCTGTTGGGACAAATGTTTGCTGAATGAAAGTTTTTCTACGTCTCTCTTTTTAGTCATCTTTGCTGGTTTCCTTTCTAATCTCCTCTTAGCCCCAAAGGCCCTGAACTGCACTCATTGGTCATGGCCTCTGCAGACCAGCAACTCCTCTAGTCCCCCTCTGATGAGTGACATGGCAACCCAAGGGTGGGAGCCAGGGGCTCCAGAGCCATGCCAACCACAGCCTCTCCCATGTCTCTGCTGGCCCTCTGACCCCCCCAGTCCTCTCATCACAGCCTCGTGCTCAGCCACATGGGGGAGACTCTCCATGCCCTCTGGGAGCTGGAGTCTGGGCTGTGGTAGGTGGTGAGGGGAGGTGTTCCAAGTGTTAACGCTTCATCATCTCACAGTGTCAGCTGTGGCTGGGCTGGTCCAAGGGAAGTGGGAGGAGGCTGGTGTGTGAGTGAGAGACAGTGAGACACAGAGAGACAGAGGGAAGGATAGAGGGAACATGTGAACAAAGGCTAACAGATTTCCTTCCTCTTCACGTGGCATGATCTAATCCTGTCAATCGTCAGGATGTTGGCATTTGGCCGTTGTGATGAATAAGTCATCTGGGTTGTTTTTTTTTCTGGAAGAAGAAAGACCCCCCCCCCCCCGAGTCATCCAGAATGCAAGTTCTCTCTGTGCAAATACACACATTTCCTCGGACACCTCTTGGGAATCTTTTGCTCATCTGAGACAGCCCTCCGGGTCTCAGGACAGGACCTGCACACATGTTGGCTATCTTCCACATGCCTACACTTCATCACAGGGAGAATGAGGACCGACCCAGGGTCAGGGAATGGGGACGATAAGTTGGAGCTCATTTCTTCAGAATGCGTGGGTGACTGCCCTGCGCAGGCAGTGGGAAGGCTCTGGATTAGGGAGAAATATTGAGGATTCAGGTGTAGGTGTTGGTTCTCGTGGGGAGGTCCTCAAACTCTGCTCATACTCTCTCGGAGGTGAGGACCATGGACTATAAATGGGGACCGTGTGTGCAGGTATATGCCTGTGTGTGAGTGGGACGTTCACATGTGTGCATGCTCGTGCCTACTTGTGCACACATATATGTGTGTATGTGAGCGAGGCCGCTTGAATGAGCACAGTCAGTTATTAAAGTAGAATGACAGGCTCTTTAGAGAAGGCAGCAGGGCTGCCCCAGTCCACGGCATGCTGTGGACGGCTGGATTGGTGGACTCTTTCCGGGCAGTTGGAGCCTGTATCTGTCTGGACACGATCTGGGGACGAGCAGAGGCTGAGAACCGAAACTCAGAGAGAAAAGCACAGAAGAAGAATGTATGCAAAGGCGGGCTGCCAGGGGTTATTTGCTTTCAACAATGTCTTGTATTACTTCTTGGGAACTCAGAAAAGGAAATAAAGAGAAGAGAGTGTGGAATGATCTGCGTTTCAGAATTTAGGGTGTCAACAAGACATTGTGCAACTTATTATGAGGGTTCCTTATGATGTGAATTTGGTTATGCAATTCCTGGCCCTTGAGTTCGTTCTTTCATTCACTCAACCAGTGAACAAATATTTGCTGAGTACCTTGATGGATTGACCCACCAATTCAGTCAAGCAACAGCTAGTTCACCCTCTCACTACATGCAAAATTTGCTCTTGCTGTTCAGCTGCTAAGTCGGGTCCGACTCTGCAGCACCGTGGACTGCAGCGCACCAGGCTCCTCTGTCCTCCACTGACTCCTCGATTTTGCTCAAGCTTATGTTCACTGAGTTGATGATGCCATCCAGTGATCTAACCCTCTGTTACCCCCTTCTCCTTCTGCCCTCAGTCTTTCCCAGCATCAGAGTTTTTCCAGTGAGTCAGCTCTTTGCATCAGGTGGCCAAAGTGTTGGAGTTTCAGCTTCAGCATCAGTCCTTCCAATGAGTACTCAGGGTTGATTTCCTGTTGGAGGACTTGTTTGATCTCCTTGCCGGCCAAGGGACTCTCAAGAGTCTTCTTCAACACCACAGTTCAAAAGTAGCAATTCTTTGGTGCTCAGCCTTCTTTATGGTCCAGCTCTTACATCCATACATGACTACTAGAAAAATCACAGCATTGACTAGATGGATCTTTGTTGGCAAAGTAAAATCTCTGCTGTTTAATTTGCTGTCTCAGTTTGTCTCAGCTTTCCTTTCAAGGAGCAAGAGTCTTTACATTTCACGGGAGCAGTCACATTCCACAGTGATTTTAGAGCCCAAGAAAATAAAAATCTGTCACTGCTTCCACTTTCCCCCCTTCTATTTGCTGTGAAGTGATAGCTGCTGTGACCTTAGTTTTTTGAATGTTGAGTTTCAAGCCAGCTTTTTCTCTTTTCTCTTTCACCCTCATTAAGAGGCTCTTTAGTTCCTCTTCACTTTCTGCCACATACACACCATCATGCTAATTTTGCCAAAGTGTTTTAACTCTTGTATAATGTGTGCGTGCTAAGTCACCTCGGTCATGTCTAACTCGTTGAGACCCTATGAACTATAGCCCGCCAGGCTCCTCTGTCCATCGAATTCTCCAGGAAAGAATAGTGGAATGGGTTGCTGTGCCCTCTTCCAGGGGATCTTCCTGACCCAGGGGTTTAACCTGTGTCTTTGTGGAATAAGTTTATTATAGAAAAATTTCTTTTCCTCTCTTTAGCATCCCGGAAGAATTCTAAATAATCCTTAGCATGTTATTTCAATATTTTTACATCACTTGGTTAAAAAAATTCCTAAAGTCAACCGTTGTGTTTTTATGTTAAGATATCTGCAAAATGTGTTGCTATTGATGAAACTGCAGGAGAGATGACATCAGCACACACAAAACCCTTTAGACTGTGTCTCTGCCCCTGACCACAGCCACGGACTGGAAGGCGGGAACAGACTGGAGTTCTTAACAACATGGGGGAAATGCAGGCTCAAGAGCAGTTTGGAAACAACTTGTTCCTTTATTTTATAGCGGAATGTCCCAAACCTTATCCTGGCCATTTCCTTCTTTTGTTTGGAAATCTTCTGGTCTCCTTGTCCCTGCTCCGCCTGACTCTGGAATGACTTACCCGCTCTGACTGGCTGTTCTTTGCAGACAAGCACAATCAGTCAATGTGATATTTTTCTTTCCAGAAAGCCAGCTAGATTGTTCATACTGGGAACCAGATTGTGTTGTTACTTGTCACTTGGGCAGAAGCTTGTCTTCGTCCCCACGGGCTGCAGGTCAGAGTCCTCCCAGAGCAGAGATCAGATTGGCCTCTTTTCATCAAGTGCCCCAGGCCCATAGCACTTCTTTCATTCAGAGCACAGAGCTGGTGTCTGACTGCTGACATGATTAATATTCCCGTCCTAGCCTCTTATTTCAGGGAGGTGGAGAGAAGGGACTAGAAAGAGGCCCCAGAGAGGAGGGGACAGGGCTTTATACCCTGGGTCAGATCGCTGCCCTTCCTAGCCTGACCACAAGCACCAAGGATCAGCGTCAGCCTGTGGGCCCTGCCTTGGGACCCCCACCTCCGCGAAGAGCCCCAAAGTGGGGCTTTGCTAGGCTGTGTGCTGCTGGAGACCCAGCCAGTGATGATGGAGAACCTGGGAAAGTCGATCCTTTGTCTCCGTGGATGTTCTTCAGGGCAGAATGCCATGGACCAGGCTCAGAAATCCCTCAGGGGCTGCTGCCCCATGTCCATTCCCTTCTCAGTAGCTTTTCCCAGCCCCGACCTTGGCTGACAAAGGTGCCCCAAGTCTTGCCTTACTGACCTCTCCAGGCCCACCCAAGCTACGTCTCCAGTCTCCAGCTCCCAGATCTTTGCTCTGCAGCCAGCCTGAGCATCTCCCAGCCGCTGGTGCTGCACTCACTCACCTCTGGGCCATCACACATGCCGTTCCATTTTGCTGATACACCCTTCCCTCCCCCAGCCTTGCCGCGCTCTAATTCTCCAGCACTTTTGGCTTCTGTGGGGGGTATCCCTGGGGGGGTCTCATCCTTGGCCTCCTGAACAGATCAGGGGCCTGGCCCTGTGCTCCTGGGAGCCTCATGCCTTCCCTGATGTCGTGGGCTGACCACATGGGTTGGCCTCCTCCCCGCGGTATGTCAGGTCGGCAGGAACCGGCCTGTGTGTGTCACACTGCTCTCTCCCCAGGGCCTGCATGTCACGGTCAGTTGGTAGCTGTGGGAGTAAAGAGCCCTGGGCACTCAATGCCCGGTGCTGAGTGAGGTGCTGAGAGACAGGGATTAGAAAAAGGCACAGGACTGGGCCTTCCCGGGGCTGGACTTGGGGAATCAGAAGGACCAGATGGCTCCAGAAGTGGTCCATGATGTGGGACTCTGGGGTTGTTTGAGAGGCTGGAAGATGGAGGCAGGATGCCCAACCCAGGGGAAGAGACAGCAGTCAGGGAAGGCTGCCTGGAGGAGATGACACCTTAGGTGAGGACTCTCCTCACTGCCTTGTTCTGCCCACTGGACTCCTGGAACCATGGAGCTGTGAGCTTAAGCAGTGCTTGGGAACCAGGGGTTAAGGCAGGGCCTCCAGGATCCCAAGGGGGCAGTTTGGGATCAAGGCATCCCGCCCAGGGGGAGCCTGTTGCCTCTGACTCTCTCATGGTAGCTGTATTAGTCAGCTGGGGCTGCCACCATCAAATACCTGGGATGAGTGACTTCACTAGAATCTGTTTCATCATAACTCGGGAGGCTGAATGTCCAGGTGCTGATGGGGCTGGCGTCTCCTGAGGCCTCTCACCCTGACTTGTGGGCGGCCGCCTTCTCCCGTTCCTGACACAGCTTTCCCTCTGTGTCCAAGCCTCCCCAGTGTGTCTGTCGGTGTCCAGATTTCCTCTTCTTACGAGGACACCAGTCAGACTGGGTTAGGACCCGGCCTAGGGGCCTCATTTTGCTTTAGTGACTGTTGTAGAGACCCAGCCTCCAAATATAGTCACGTCTGAGGTCGCTGGGGTTTAAGGCCCCCGCATATGAATTCTCCGCAGGGGACACTATGCTACACAGCAGTAATTAAGGGGCACATTAGGGGCTGCCCCAGTGGTGCAGGGGTATAGACTCCACCTGCCAATGCAGGAGATGTGGGCTCCATCACCGGTGGGTGGCTGAGTGAGCACGCACACACAAGTCACACACTGTCTGCCTCATTCATGCAGCGTTTTCACACCTCCAGAGAGTAGGTACATGTCACCTAAAACCTCCTAATAGCCGCTACCCTTTCCATCACCTTGTCCCCTTGTTCCCCAACTGGTTTCAAAGCTGAGCTGCCTCCATAGATGGCCACACTCTGGGCCCGCATCCAAGAGATGTGAGAAGGTGCTGCGAAGGCTGTTGCTTCTGGCTCCTGGCCCCCCTCTGACCACAGTTAGGCTGTGCTGCCTACTGGGTGCTGAAACTGAGGCTCACGTAAGATTCCGCTCACGGGTTTACTTTTTATTTCCCCGAGAAGATTTTCAAGCTCAGATGCTTTCCATCAGTGTGAGATGTGTTCCTGCAAGAAGCACCCTGACTGCAAGGGGGAGTAGGATTTCCCAGATGATGCGTCCCTTTGAAAGGACTGTGGTTACTGAGACATCTCGAGTTTCAGACGGGAGCGAGCAAGCCTGCTGCTGTTGATGGTGAACAACTTTATTTATTATTCTTTTTGACTGGCAGAAAGATTCTTTACGTTCTGTAGAGCTTTACAATTTTCAAACGTTTCACACACATGATATCATAAAATCTCATCAGTTGAGTTCAGTCGCTCAGTCGTGTCCGACTCCTTGCGACCCCATGAATCGCAGCTCGCCGGGCCTCCCTGTCCATCACCGTCTCCCGGAGTTCACTCAGACTCACGTCCATCGAGTCCGTGATGCCATCCAGCCATCTCATCCTCGGTCGTCCCCTTCTCCTCCTGCCCCTAATCCCTCCCAGCACCAGAGTCTTTTCCAATGAGTCAACTCTTCGCATGAGGTGGCCAAAGTACTGGAGTTTCAGCTTTAAAATCCCATAGTAACCCCTTTTCTCCCCAGGTGGCTCAGTGGGAAAGAATCTACCTGCCAACGCAGGAGACGCAGGAGATGGGGTTCAGTCCCTGGACTGAGAAGATTCCCCAGAGGAGGAAATGGCAATCCGCTCCAGTACCCTTGTCTGGGAAATCCCATGGACAGGGGAGCCTGGCAGGCTGTGGTCCATGGGGTCGCAGAGTCGGATGACAGTCTGAGCATGTGCGCACCTCTGCTCACCCGTTCCCCTCTCCCCGCTGGTAATCCTGTGTTTGTTCTCTGCACCTGAGTCTGCTTTTTTTTGTATTGTTCACGTACGTTGTATTTTTCAGATTCCACATATAAGTGATATCGTATTTGTCTTTAACTGACATTCTATTTAGCATAATGCCCGCCAAGTCCGCCCCTGTTGCCGCAAATGGCAAAATCTCCTCCTTAGTTGCGGCCGAGCGGTGTACGCACAGCGGTGTTTCCAGAAGGGGCTCTGCTCAAGCCACCTTCTGGGGACTGCCGCTAACTCCTCACTGGGGTTCTTGCTTCCCAGGCAGTGACGGCTTTAGAAGGACTTAGAAACCCCCGAGTCCTCTTTCTCACCTAAAAGAAAGAGCGCTGGCGTGCCCCCTCATCACGCCCTCCCCCGAGCTGGAATGGCGTCAAGTAAACCCAGCAGACGTTAATTACGGTCGAGGACTGCAGGCGGAGTTTTACATGCAAGCCTCCTGCGCTCTGTTTAATGTCCTCCGAGAAACCTCATAACAAGTTACTGTTTATACGGGCCTATTAATCTTCAAAGCATTTCAATGGCTTTAGTCAGTCCCACTGACCCTCTTTTCCAGGTAATAATCAGACTTTCTGGTCTCAGATTCTTTCCCCTTCTGCGTCTACATTCTTGGTGGCAGACAAAACCAACGCGGGGCCACGAAGCGCCGTGTGCTCCTGCCTCGGGGCCGCCGGCGTCTGGGGGGTGGCATTCCGGCCCTCGTGTTCTGCGCCCTCCAGGCCTCCGCTCGACGCGGGCTGGCTCCGCAGTGAGAGGCCCGGAGCCGCCTCTGATTCCTGAAGCCTGACCGCCGCTTCAGGCCGCTTTTCACTAAACACACACACGCCTGTGCTGGCACGCACCCTCGCACACCGGCAAGGAGCTTTCCGTGTGGAGGGGTGGGAGCGGGCTGGGGTCCTCCGAGGGCCCCTGCATCAGTCCGCCGGGCATTGGCCGGCTGCGGGGTGAAGAGCACCGGTGGAAGTCAGACAGGCCACCCCTTCCGGGGCGGAGCGCTCTCGCTCCCACGAGGCCTGGCGCTCGCACAGCTGGGGGGCCTCTGCTTAGCCGCTCAGTCCTGCCTGACCCGTCCTCGCCCTGCGGACCGTGGCTCTCCAGGCTGCTCTGCTCCTGAGATTGTCCAGGCAGGAATCCTGGAGCGGTGGCTATGCCCTCCTCCTGGGGATCTTGGTGCATCTCCTGTGTCTCCTGCATTTCAGGCGGATTCTTTAGTCCCTGAGCCACGGGGGCCGGAAAGATCCCCTGGAGAAGAAAATGGCAACCCATTCTAGTATTCCCGCCGGGGCAGGGCTGAGCACCTGAGGACGGGCTTCAGTTCAGTTCAGTCCAGTCGCTCAGTCGTGTCCGACTCTTTGCGACCCCATGAATCGCAGCACGCCAGGCCTCCCTGTCCATCACCATCTCCTGGAATTCACTCAGACTCACGTCCATCAAGTTGGCAATGCCATCCAGCCATCTCATCCTCGGTCGTCCCCTTCTCCTCCTGCCCCCAATCCCTCCCAGCATCAGAGTCTGTTCCAGTGAGTCAGCTCTTCTCATGAGGTGGCCAAAGTACTGGAGTTTCAGCTTTAGCATCATTCCTTCCAAAGAAATCCCAGAGTTGATCTCCTTCAGAATGGACTGGCTGGATCTCCTTGCAGTCCAAGGGACTCTTAAGAGTCTTCTCCAACACCACAGTTCAAAAGCATCGATTCTTTGGCGCTCAGCTTTCTTCACAGTCCCAACTCTCACATCCATACATGACCACTGGAAAAACCATAGCGTTGACTAGACAGATCTTTGTTGGCAAAGTAATGTCTCTGCTTTTCAAAATGCTATCTAGATTGGTCATAACTTTCCTTCCAAGGACTAAGCATCTTTTAATTTCATGGCTGCAATCACCATCTGCAGTGATTTTGGAGCCCAAAAAGATAACGTCTGACACCGTTTCCACTGTTTCCCCATCTATTTCCCATGAAGTGATGGGACCAGATGCCATGATCTTCGTTTTCTGAATGTTGAGCTTTAAGCCAACTTTTTCACCCTCCTCTTTCACTTTCATCAAGAGGCTTTTTAGCTCCTCCTCACTTTCTGCCTAGGGACGGGCTTAGTGAGCCCTAAACTTCAGTTTCCACAGTGCTTTCCACCAGTCTTTTGCCAAGTTTTTTGCAGACAGAGCACCTCTGTTTCCAGGGGACCCCAGGAGATATGTGGGTCATGTTCTTCCTCTGTGGCTGTTCCTGCAAAGACCAAGGACCCAGCTCCTTATTTCCAGCTCCATGTCTCTCACTGGCAGAGCTCTCACCAAAGAGATCTTTCTCCAATGGTTCAGGAAAGGTCAATGAAACAGCAGTTCAAAGCAATGGATATGGAGGAAAGAAGTCAAGAAGGATAATCAGCAGAAAATGTCCTTCTGGGTACAGCCTGATGCAAAGACGTCTTAGAAAATGCAAAGAGGGCGGATAACCCAACAATGAGTCTCTGTGCACTTTTGTTCCATAGAAATCCTCCCTAGAAAGGACCGGACTCCCACAGCCCGGATCAGGAAGTTCAGGAGGGGAACGTCCCTGGTGGCCCAGTGGTTAAGAACCCACCTCCCAGTGCAGGGGACTCGAGTTCAGTCCCTGGTCAGGGAACCAAGCTGCCCCGTGCCTAGGAGCAACTGAGCTGGCACAGCTGCTGAGCCCGGGCCTCTAGAGCCCCACGTGCTGCAACAGGAGAGGCCCGAGTGCCACGACAGAGACCCCGTGCAGCTGGGAACAGGAAATAATAATAAAACATTCTGGGTGGACAGACAGCCGCCCGGGCGTGCCAACGCCCCCTCCCTCTGAGCGTCGGTGTGGGAATCTTTTTGGACCAGGACATGAACAGGTGTGTAACCCTGATGCGAGCAAACAAATCCCCTGCAGACACTAGTCTGATGCTGATCATCTGGCCGTCTTGCTCGCCCATCATCACCAGTGTAGTATCAGCCTAGCACCCAGAGGACAGAGACCGCCATGGGATTCTGTTAAAAGAGATAACTACACGGCCATCCAATAGCCTTGCCTGTCCAGGCTCATGGGCAGAGATGATGACACGAATTTTCCACTTGAGAAACAAAAATCTTTCACTTCTCACTTATCACCTTAATCACATTTTTGGTTGCAGTTGTTTTTGTTAGAGGGACTAGGAATCCCGAGAGGGAAGTGATGGCTAGAGAAGGTGTCAGGGGGTCACAGCAAGGAGCTCAGATAACGACCCTCCAGTTCTGCTGGGGGTGGAGACCCAGGCCTCTGCTTCCAGGCTCGGCCTAGCTCCAGGCAACCGACCAGAGGACACTGTTCCCCATCGCCGAGGATAGCTATGTGACAGAGCAAGACAGGCTCACTCACCTGCTGGACTGCGTGAGCAGTGTGTATTGCTGCCTACCTGTCTCATGGGCACTGCCTCTGAGTGCTCACCCAGCCCCTTGCCCCCACCATCTCTTCCACCCAAATACAGATCTGGCCCCTAGATTGTACCTGTACTGCATCCATGGTCTTTGCTATTGTTCAGTCGCTCAGTCGTGTCCGACTTTCTGCAACCCTATGGACCGTAGCCCACCAGGCTCCTCTGTCCGTGGAATTCTCCAGGCAAGAATACTGGACTGGGTAGCCATTCCCTTCTCCAGGGGATTTTCCTGACCCAGGGATCAACCCACAACTCCTGCATGGGCAGGCGGATTCTTTACCACTGAGCCATNGCTCCTCTGTCCGTGGAATTCTCCAGGCAAGAATACTGGACTGGGTAGCCATTCCCTTCTCCAGGGGATTTTCCTGACCCAGGGATCAACCCACAACTCCTGCATGGGCAGGCGGATTCTTTACCACTGAGCCATCTGGGAAGTCCATCCATGGTCTGGGCACTGACAGTTTTCTCTGTGCTTTGGGACATTCCTGCAAAAAGTCAGGTGATGCAAAGCTTCCCTATGACCAGGAGTGGTAAGGGAGAGCTGTTGGACTCCCAACTACCAGTGATGCTCCGGTGGGAACAAAAGGGCACCTGCCAGTCCAGGGGTCGACACCTTCCCAGGATAGCTCAGCGCTCAGTTCTCTGAACAGAGAGAGGATAGCTGTGGAGCAGGGGTGGGTATGGCCTGCAGAGGGACAGGAAAATCAGGAATAGATGCAGTTGTTTCTTATTGTTCAGTCACTAAGTGATGTCCAACTCTGCGACCCCGTGGACGGCAGCACCAGTCGTTAGACCAGCCTTCCCTGTCCTTCACTATCTCCCAGAGTTTGCTCAGATTCGTGTCCATTGAGTTGGTTACCCTGGAAATTAGCAATCAGATTCTACGCCAGCGGTCTTCTAAAATTATATGCTTTCCCAATGGTAAGGGAGAGCTGTTGGACTCCCAACTACCAGTGATGCTCCGGTGGGAACAAAAGGGCACCTGCCAGTCCAGGGGTCGACACCTTCCCAGGATAGCTCAGCGCTCAGTTCTCTGAACAGAGAGAGGATAGCTGTGGAGCAGGGGTGGGTATGGCCTGCAGAGGGACAGGAAAATCAGGAATAGATGCAGTTGTTCCTTATTGTTCAGTCACTAAGTGATGTCCAACTCTGCGACCCCGTGGACGGCAGCACCAGTCGTTAGACCAGCCTTCCCTGTCCTTCACTATCTCCCAGAGTTTGCTCAGATTCGTGTCCATTGAGTTGGTTACCCTGGAAATTAGCAATCAGATTCTACGCCAGCGGTCTTCTAAAATTATATGCTTTCCCACGGCTAAAAAAGCCTAATTTTAAAGGGATGTTTCTATTCTCAATTTTAAGAGGAGGCAGCAGTGGGGCAGAAATCTTGCAGGGGGGATTAGTGATCCAAAGCAGACCTGTGGTCAGGAGTGGAGCGCAGGCTCTCCTGATTGCCGCTTGATAGGGAACCCCGAATGTGTCCAGAGGAGCCATCAGCAGAGACCGTGAGGGTGGAGAGACTGGGGGTGGTGGAGCGGGGCGAGGGGCAAGCAGGCGAGCTGCTTCTCCTCTGGCCAGCTCCTGATTCACACTGCTGCTGGGAATCCAGCTCCAGCTGCCTTGACTGTTGGGGCAGGAGAGGAGAAAGGCCCCCCTCAAACCAAGAGCATCGTTCCAGTCAGGTCTGGATGGGAAGAAAGGGCTTGAGGAGGAGGAGGATCGTCTTGGCGAGTCCTTGGGGAGTTGTCAGAACAATTTGGAAATGAAACTCAACTTTGGAAACCATCATTCTGAAACGATCTTATGTGAAACTGGAAATGCCCATGTAAACTACTTACTCTGGGGACTCCTTGCTACACATTTTAAATTCCACGTGGTTCCCTTTGTCACTCCTCACATCTCATAGCACTCCTGCCCCAGGCTGCAGAGAAGTTGGAGAGAAGACAGGGGACTGAGTGGGAATGATCGCCTGACCCATATCACTGATTGTCTCGTGGCGAGGTGGTTACGGCATAAAGACAGGGCACCCAGTCACCTTGAAATTTCATTATTTTCTTAGTCTAAATGTGCTTTGAATATAGGGCTTCCCAAGTGGCTCACTAACAAAGAATCCACCTGCTGATGCAAAAGATTCAGCTTCGATCCCTGGGTCAAGAAGATCCCCTGGAAGAGGAAATGGCAACCCACTCCAGTATCCTTGCCTGGGAAATCCCATGGACAGAGGAGCCTGGTGGGCTACAGTCCATGGGATCACAAAGAGTCAGACACATATGAGTACGCACAGATGTTCTAAGAATTGCTTGGAATATAGTTATACTAAAAAATGATTCATTGTTTATCTGAAATTCAAACTTAACAATTTTTTTTTGTTTGTTTTGCTAAATTTGAAGGCCCTTCTTCAGGGAGATTCGAACAAACTCAGTCAAGAATAATTCTTTTTCTGCCAAAAGCCCTAGCATGCATGCATGGGAAACATGCATGCATGTTTCCTTTTGTCCTTTTGTCACAGGACAGCAAAGGACAAAAGACAGCCACCTTCTAGCATCAAGCAGCTGAGGCAATGGCTTGTGGGCGGAGTGCCTCGGCAGCTCAGGAGTCTCCTAAATTTTCAAACTCAGAACAGAGCCTCCTTTAGAAACAGCAGGAAGTGGGTCTCTAAATAGTTACTGAGGACCATCCATTCACGTGGCCGCTATGGGTTGTATTTTCCTTGATAAAAAGATATGTCGGAGTCCTAAGCCTTGCTACCTCATCATGTGTCTTGGTTTGGAAATGGGATCTTCGCAGATATAATTAGTTAAGATGAGGTCACTCATAGTGGCCTAGGATGGGTCCTCGTCCAAGGGGACTGGGGCCCACATCAGAGGAGCAGGAGTGACGCAGACACACAGGGAGATGCCCTGTGATGACAGCGGCACAGATGAGGCGATGTGTCTACGGGCCACGTGAGGTGAGTGCAATTGTGCGGAAGTTTGAGCATTCTTTGGCATTGCCTTTCTTTGGGATTGGAATGAAAACTGACCGTTTCCAGTCCTGTGACCACTGCTAGGTTTTCCAAATTTGCTGGCATATTGAGGGAAGCACCTTAATAGCATCATCTTTCAGCATTTGAAATAGTTTAACTGGAATTCCATCGCCTCTACTAGCTTTGTTTGTAGTGATGCTTCCTAAGGTCCGCTTGACCTCACTTGACTAGTGGAGTGGGATATACAAAATAGAGATGGTTTACCGGGATTTGCAGATCTAGAAACAAACATAAGGGGAGTCCCTGGCGTCTCCTGGGGGAGGGGAGCTACTTCTCACGCCTGCCATAGGCTTGATGACTGCAGAAATGCACTTCAGATGTTCCTAGCTTACGTGTGTGTCAGTGTGTGTAGATAAAACTATGTGACATTATCTATTGACTGCAGTCTGTATATAATGCCTTCCCTGGTGGAGGTCATACTCAAGTAATCTTGATTGTCATTTTGAAGTCTCACATTAAAATAATTGCTTGCGGTGCTGTCAGCAAGGTAAGTAGATCACGAGACTCGAGAGGCCCATGTCAGTATAATATCTAGGTGAGAAGAGCCTCCACCCTCTGGAGAAATGTGTCTTTCTCATTCGTTTCTGCTCAAGGGTGACACGTGTTCTCTTCCACCTCCAAACGCCACCAGTGGCTGTATATTCTGAAAATATAAAGTGATTTGAATGTGGTCTAATGTGCACTCAAAAGTTTTCCAAATTTGCTGGCATATTGAGGGAAGCACCTTAATAGCATCATCTTTCAGCATTTGAAATAGTTTAACTGGAATTCCATCGCCTCTACTAGCTTTGTTTGTAGTGATGCTTCCTAAGGTCCGCTTGACCTCACTTGACTAGTGGAGTGGGATATACAAAATAGAGATGGTTTACCGGGATTTGCAGATCTAGAAACAAACATAAGGGGAGTCCCTGGCGTCTCCTGGGGGAGGGGAGCTACTTCTCACGCCTGCCATAGGCTTGATGACTGCAGAAATGCACTTCAGATGTTCCTAGCTTACGTGTGTGTCAGTGTGTGTAGATAAAACTATGTGACATTATCTATTGACTGCAGTCTGTATATAATGCCTTCCCTGGTGGAGGTCATACTCAAGTAATCTTGATTGTCATTTTGAAGTCTCACATTAAAATAATTGCTTGCGGTGCTGTCAGCAAGGTAAGTAGATCACGAGACTCGAGAGGCCCATGTCAGTATAATATCTAGGTGAGAAGAGCCTCCACCCTCTGGAGAAATGTGTCTTTCTCATTCGTTTCTGCTCAAGGGTGACACGTGTTCTCTTCCACCTCCAAACGCCACCAGTGGCTGTATATTCTGAAAATATAAAGTGATTTGAATGTGGTCTAATGTGCACTCAAATAAAAAAAAAAAAACAGATATATTCTCCATCACTTAGGATAATGCAGTCTCCCATCATTCAACTCTACTTCATTCAGCTCATCCACAAGCAAAAAGTGGTGATCAGTTTGAGGTCAAAGTTCTAAAATTAAACAGAAGTGTTTACTCATTTCCCACTAGGTGGAACTCTTAGGTGACACCAGCCTTAGATGTAACAGGTATACAGGTAACTACCAATTTGGTGTCATGGGGACTCTGAAACATTAATGGACAGCTCAGTTGTTTCGACATGGGTTCCAATTAAGGTTGTGGGGGAGATCTGTCAGACCTTTGCTTACAGCCAGGGGTAAACCCTCTACCCTCCCCACCCATCATCTCTGAAGGATACTCATCCTTGAGTCCGGTTCCTTGTGTTGGGGTTCTGGGTTCTTCAGTCCTGCTTCCACCCTTTTCTTGGCTTTAGTGCCCATTCTTTCCCACACATTTGTCCCTCAGCTGTGCACATCATCTCTTTTAAGAGCTCGCCTCTTCCAGGAAGTCTTCTTGGAATCACTTCTTTGCCTTCCATCCTCATCATTTTTTTTTAACTTTTTATTTTATATTGGAATATAGTCGATTAACAATGTTGTGATAGTTTCATGTATACGGCAAAGTGCTTTAGTTGTATGTATACATGTATCTTTAGTTGTATATATACATGAGATTTCCCTGGTGACTCAGATGGTAAAGTATCTGCCTACAATGTGGGAGACCCGGGTTCAATCCCTGGGTTGGGGGGACCCCCTGGAGCGGGAAATGGAAACCCACTCCAGTACTCTTGCCTGGAAAATCTCTTGGATGGAGAATCCTTGTAGGCTACAGTCCATGGGATTGCAAAGAGTCGGACACGACTGAACGACTTCACTTTCACTTTTCATAGTCCATTCTTTCTCAAATTCTTTCCCATCTAGTTTGTTACGTAATGCTGAGCAAGTTCTCTGTGTTATACAATAGGTCCTTGTCAGTTATCTATTTTAAATATAGCAGTGTGTCCTTGGTTATCTATTTTAAATATAGCAGTGTGTACCTGTTGATCCCAAACTCCCTAATTATTCCTTCCCCTACCCTTCCTGACTCTTGAGAGTCCCTTGGACTGCAAGGAGATCCAACCAGTCCATTCTGAAGGAGATCAGCCCTGGAATTTCTTTGGAAGGAATGATGTTAAAGCTGAAACTCCAGTACTTTGGCCACATCATGTGAAGAGTTGACTCATTGGAAAAGACTCTGATGCTGGGAGGGATTGGGGGCGGGAGGAGAAGGGGACGACCGAGGACGAGATGGCATCACGGACTCGATGGATGTGAGTCTGAGTGAACTCCAGGAGTTGGTGATGGACAGGGAGGCCTGGTGTGCTGCGATTCATGGGGTCGCAAAGAGTCGGACACGACTGAGCGACTGAACTGAACTGAACCCTTCCCTTCTAGTGACCATAGGTTTGCTAAGTCTGTTTCTGTTTTGTAAATAAGTTTGTTTGTATCATTTTTTAGCTTATATCAACATATAAGCAATATCTTATAATATTTTTCTTTCTCTATGTGACTTACTTAACTCAATATGATAATCTCTAGGCTCATGTTGGAGAAGGAAATGGCAACCCTCTCCAGTGTTCTTGCCTGGAGAATCCCAGGGACGGGGGAGCCTGGTGGGCTGCCGTCTATGGGGTCACACAGAGTCGGACACGACTGAAGTGACTTAGCAGCAGCAGCTAGGCTCATCTGTGTTGCTGTGAATGGCATTGCTCCGTGTTTTTAATGACTGAGTCGTATTCCATTGTGTATATGCATCACGTCTTTATCCACTCCTCTGTCAATGGACATTTAGGTTACTTCCGCGTCTCGGTTATTGTAAGCAGTGCTGCAATGAGTATTTGGGTTCATGGATCCTTTCTGGCTGTCTTTTTCTCTCAGTATAAGCCCAGGAGTAGAATTGATAGATCATATGGTAGCTCTATATTTAGTTTCTAAAGTAACTTCCATACTCTTTTCCATAGTGGCAATATCAGTCTACATTCCTACCAGCAGGAAGAGAGTTCCCCATCCTCATAATTTATATAATCCATCTAAATTACCATAATTGGCTCACGGTGATAACCGCTTTGCCGTGTGTACCTGATTCCACCAAAACCTTTTCTTGGCCTCTTTTCAGAGTCCTCAAATTTCACTGTACCCCATGGGCCACCCCACCCTCCTCCACTTCCACACAATGCTTTTTTGTCCACTCGCACGTGACCTGAGTCCAGAGTGCTCTTCTTAAATATACGTTATGACATTCACAAAAGTTAGGGAGATAATTTTCTTCCTATTCATTCATAGGAAAAATTGCCGATCCACCTGGAGCACTCACTCCGCTTATCACTCAGGGTTTTATCCCGTTTCCCCGTAATTAGATTACCTGTGACGCAGCCACCTAATTGCGCGCCCTGCCCCCAGGAACTCCCACGCTATCTGTGGACACACATGCCTCCCCACCCCTGATCAGATGTCAGGTGCAGTCTCCCTTCCACGCAAACATCTGCTCTGTTGTTCCAAGTCCACCACGAGAGCCAGCCAGCTCGGACTAGTGAGGGGTGTGTTCCCGGGCGAGGCACCAAGTCCGGGCCCCCATCAAACTGTGTGAACCCTAGTCCCTGACTGGCAGAGCCTCTGTGCCCGCATCTGGGGATAAGCCACCACTCCCCAGACTGTGCCCATGGGTACTGGTAGCCTGGGGCTAAAATGAGTCTAAGAGACCAAATGACTCTCGGCATTGACGTGAATGCGTTGGTGCCTGTTCAGGCGTGTCCGGCTCTTTGTGACCCCACGGACTATAGCCCGCCAGGCTCCTCTGTCCCTAGGATTTTTACACTAAGTAGTTTTTATTTGGGGCAGTCACAGATTGTTTTTTTTCTTCTATCTAACAAATGAATGAATGATCAGCCTACCAGGATCTGGGAACCGAGAGACTCCAGCACATGGGGTGCATCCCGCTATGCCTCCAGATGTCTCCACAGGCTTCCTAGGAACCTGGGGTCCTGACCCAGCCACCTCCTGGCCCCGAATTTGCCCCTTGGGCCTGCAGGAGCCTCAGCCCAGCCAGAGACAGTGGGTGCAGCTTGCGGTGGCAGTTTTTTTTTTTTTTTTTTTAAGCACATAATAATTTGCAGATGTTGGCAGTCACCAGCAAAATCAGAGCAAAGTTCCAAATGCCAAACCACACAAATATATCATTTTTATTGTCTGATTCCTGGAAATGAGGCCGTATCGCAATACAGCAGTTCTTGGTGATGAGTAGGCCTGTTCCCTTTAGGCAGTGGACTGGGGCCAACCTGGGCGTCCCTAGTGGCTCAGCTGGTAAAGAATCCACTTGCAATGCAGGAGACCCCGGTTCAATCCCTGAGTCGGGAAGACCCCCTGGAGAAGGGCACGGCTCAGCACTCCAGCGTTCTTGCCTGGAGAATCCCATGGGCAGAGGAGCCTGGCGGGCTGCAGTCCATGGGGTGGCAAAGAGCTGGACATGACTGAGTGACTGGCACTGGGGCCAGCCTGGTGGAGATTATTGGCTGTTTATCAACTGTGCTCGTCTACGAAGGTGGGGCGACGTCTCTTTGTTTCTGGTTAGTGAGCAAGAAGATCACCTGTCTTCTTCGCCTGAAAGTGCATCTTAAAAACTGCCAGCTGCACAGAGCTCACGCTGACAGAAATATGATAGCACCTGTGTAGGTTTCTCATGTCTAAATCTGGCATTCTTAACCTCTTTGTGCTGAGACTCCTTCAGCAGCTGGAGAAGCCTAGGACGCCTTCTCAGAATAAAGACTTAATTACATAGGATTACCTAGGAAACCATTATGCTGAAGCTGAGTTGACGAAATAGTATAAAAAACCAAATCTGTGAAATGGTAATCCAAGTACTTCTTTATTAATATATTAAAAACAAGACTGAGTAGTCCAAGAGCTACCATAACACTGAAACCATACTCACAGAAAACTAGTCAATCTAATCACACTAGGACCAGGGCCTTGTCTAACTCAATGAAACCAAGCCATGCCTGCGGGGCAACCCAAGGCGGGCGGGTCATGGTGGAGAGGTCTGACAGAACGTGGTCCACTGGAGAAGGGAATGGCAAGCCACTTCAGTATTCTTGCCTTGAGAACCCCATGAACAGTATGAAAAGGCAAAATGATAGGATATCAAAAGAGAATCTCCCCAGGTCGTTAGGTGCCCAATATGCTACTGGACATCAGTGGAGAAATAACTCCAGAAAAAATGAAGGGATGGAGCCAAAGCAAAAACAATACCCAGTTGTGCATGTGACTGGTGATAGAAGCAAGATCCGATGCTGTAAAGAACAATATTGCATAGGAACCTGGAATGTCAGGTCCATGAATCAAGGCAAATTGGAAGTGGTCAAACAAGAGATGGCAAGGGTGAACGTCGACATTCTAGGAATCAGCGAACTAAAATGGACTGGAATGGGTGAATTTAACTCAGATGACCATTATATCTACTACTGCGGGCAGGAATCCCTCAGAAGAAATGGAGTAGCCATCATGGTCAACAAAAGAGTCCGAAATGCAGTACTTGGATGCAATCTCAAAAACGACAGAATGATCTCTGTTCGTTTCCAAGGCAAACCATTCAATATCACAGTTATCCAAGTCTATGCCCCAACCAGTAATGCTGAAGAAGCTGAAGTTGAACGGTTTTATGAAGACCTACAAGACCTTGTAGAACTAACACCCAAAAAAGATGTCCTTTTCATTATAGGGGACTGGAATGCTAAAGTAGGAAGTCAAGAAACACCTGGAGTAACAGGCAAATTTGGCCTTGGAATGCGGAATGAAGCAGGGCAAAGACTAATAGAGTTTTGCCAAGAAAATGCACTGGTCATAGCAAACACCCTCTTCCAGCAACACAAGAGAAGACTCTACACATGGACATCACCAGATGGTCAACACCGAAATCAGATTGATTATATTCTTTGCAGCCAAAGATGGAGAAGCTCTATACAGTCAACAAAAACAAGACCAGGAGCTGACTGTGGCTCAGATCATGAACTCCTTATTTCCAAATTCAGACTTAAATTGAAGAAAGTAGGGAAAACCGCTAGACCATTCAGGTATGACCTAAATCAAATCCCTTATGATTATACAGTGGAAGTGAGAAATAGATTTAAGGGCCTAGATCTGATAGACAGAGTTCCTGATGAACTATGGAATGAGGTTCGTGACATTGTACAGGAGACAGGGATCAAGACCATCCCCATGGAAAAGAAATGCAAAAAAGCAAAATGGCTGTCTGGAGAAGCCTTACAAATAGCACTGAAAAGAAGAGAGGCGAAAAGCAAAGGAGAAAAGAAAAGATATAAGCATCTGAATGCAGAGTTCCAAAGAATAGCAAGAAGAGATAAGAAAGCCTTCTTCAGCAATCAATGCAAAGAGATAGAGGAAAACAACAGAATGGGAAAGACTAGAGATCTCTTCAAGAGAATTGGAGATACCAAGGGAACATTTCATGCAAAGATGGGCTCGATAAAGGATAGAAATGGTATGGACCTAACAGAAGCAGAAGATATTAAGAAGAGGTGGCAAGAATACACAGAAGAACTGTACAGAAAAGATCTTCACGACCCAGATAATCATGAGGATGTGATCACTAATCTAGAGCCAGACATCTTGGAATGTGAAGTCAAGTGGGCCTTAGAAAGCATCACTAAGAACAAAGCTAGTGGAGGTGATGGAATTCCCGTTGAGCTGTTTCAAATCCTGGAAGATGATGCTGTGAAAGTGCTGCACTCAATATGCCAGCAAATTTGGAAAACTCAGCAGTGGCCACAGGACTGGAAAAGGTCAGTTTTCATTCCAATTCCAAAGAAAGGCAATGCCAAAGAATGCTCAAACTACCGCACAATTGCACTCATCTCACACGCTAGTAAAGTAATGCTCAAAATTCTCCAAGCCAGGCTTCAGCAATATGTGAACCGTGAACTCCCTGATGTTCAAGCTGGTTTTAGAACAGGCAGAGGAACCAGAGATCAAATTGCCAACATCCGCTGGATCATGGAAAAAGCAAGAGAGTTCCAGAAAAACATCTATTTCTGCTTTATTGACTATGCCAAAGCCTTTGACTGTGTGGATCACAATAAACTGTGGAAAATTCTGAAAGAGATGGGAATACCAGACCACCTAACCTGCCTCTTGAGAAATCTGTATGCAGGTCAGGAAGCAACAGTTAGAACTGGACATGGAACAACAGACTGGTTCCAAATAGGAAAAGGAGTACGTCAAGGCTGTATATTGTCTCCCTGCTTATTTAACTTATATGCAGAGTACATCATGAGAAACGCTGGACTGGAAGAAACACAAGCTGGAATCAAGATTGCCGGGAGAAATATCAATAACCTCAGATATGCTGATGACACCACCCTTATGGCAGAAAGTGAGGAGGAGCTAAAAAGCCTCTTGATGAAAGTGAAGGAGGAGAGCGAAAAAGTTGGCTTAAAGCTCAACATTCAGAAAACGAAGATCATGGCATCCGGTCCCATCACTTCATGGGAAATAGATGGGGAAACAGTGGAAACAGTGTCAGACTTTATTTTTTTGGGCTCCAAAATCACTGCAGATGGTGACTGCAGCCATGAAATTAAAAGACGCTTACTCCTTGGAAGAAAAGTTATGACCAACCTGGATAGTATATTCAAAAGCAGAGACATTACTTTGCCGACTAAGGTCCGCCTAGTCAAGGCTATGGTTTTTCCTGTGGTCATGTATGGATGTGAAAGTTGGACTGTGAAGAAAGCTGAGCGCCGAAGAATCGATGCTTTTGAACTGTGGTGTTGGAGAAGACTCTTGAGAGTCCCTTGGACTGCAAGGAGATCCAACCAGTCCATCCTAAAGGAGGTCAGTCCTCGGTGTTCATTGGAAGGACTGATGCTGAAGCTGAAACTCCAACACTTTGGCCACCTGATGCGAAGAACTGATTCATTTGAAAGGACCCTGATGCTGGGAAAGATTGAAGGCGGGAGGAGAAGGGGACGACCGAGGATGAGATGGCTGGATGGCATCACCGACTCAGTGGACATGAGTGTGAGTGAGCTCTGGGAGTTGGGGACGGACAGGGAGGCCTGGCGTGCTGCGGTCCATGGGATGGCAAAGAGTCAGATACGACTGAGCGACTGAACAGCAACAAGAATGTCCGTATAACGGGTCTACTCCAGTCGAAGGAGTTTTCCCCAAGAAATAGGACACCAGATAGTGACGCCTGGCTTCCAGCGAGGCCGCCTGCTGCACCTGTCCTTGTTTCCTGTGGCTGCTGCAACAAGGGGCCCAAAAGAGCAGAGAGGCTGCTCTAGATGCCAGAAGCCCCAGACCAAGGTGTGCGCAGGGCCGAGCTCGCCGAAGACCCAGGAGAGGACGCGTCCTGCCCCTTCTGGCTCCTGATGGCTCCCAGTGTCCCTTGGCACGTGGTCACCCCTCTCCCATGTTTGCTGCGTCTTCACATGGCCTCCTCCCTCTGCGTCCTTTATGATGATGAAATGACGAAAGTCACTCAGTCATGTCTGACTCTCTGTGACCCCATGGACTGGAGCCCGCCAGGCTCCTCTGTGAATGGAATTCTCCAGGCAAGAATACTGGAGCAGGTTGGCATTTCCTTCTCTGGGGGTTTTTCCTGACCCAGGGATCAAACGTGGGTCTTCCACATAGCAGGCAGGGAAGCCCTGCCTCCTTGATGAAGACACAGTTCAACTCGCTAAAACACCAGAGTCACTAATTGTCTACAGGAGTGATGGAGTGATGGAAACCAGGAAAACGGAGAAGCCAAAACTCTCCAGACTGCACGCCAGCAGGCTGGGCTGCCGCAGATCCAGGGAGCCCAGCTTTCTGAAGAACTTGCCTTGTGCTCAACACAGAGCCTGGAGCTTGCATGCCTTCTCTCGTAACCACACGGTTGCTGTCTTCCCATTTTACAGATGAGCAAATGGAGGCTCAGAGAGGTTAAATTAACTTGTTCACATCTGCAAGTCAGTCCTGGAGTGAATCCAGAAAGCTTCATTCCAGAGGTTCACACCAGCTGCCCCATGAGGCCATCCAGGATGCTAGTCACTTACGACATGTGACTATTTGAATTTAATGAAATTTTAATGAAATCTAAGATGCAGTTCTTCCACAGTAATGGTGGGAAGTAGCTGCCATATTGGACGACATGGACATGGAATATTTCTGTCAGAACAGAAAGCTCCACAGGATGGTACTGCTCTGGACCCATGTTTATATTTATTTTATAACAATACCTGGTTTAATGGCCTGACAACTAACCAGAATCCTCAGTTAACCAGACATTTCTTTCAACATGTAATTTTGTGGAGAAAGGAGCAAATGAGGGGCAGCAGACAGTGGAAGGGAGATTTTTAAAAGTCCAGCCACATTCTGAGTAATGCTGAGTGAGTGGCTAAGTGTAGCTCCACCTCTGAGTTCAGTGGGGTCATCCTGGACCTATGACCTCCAGGCAGCAGGTTCGAAAAACAAAAGTCAGTTATGTTCACTCCATCACGACGAGGGCAAGAAGGTAGATGGAGTTTCTTCCACAAATGTCCAGAGTTTGCATTATCTTTGAGCTCTTTATAGAACTAAGTGAAGTGAAGTGAAACTGTTAGTTGCTCAGTTGTGTCCAGCTCTTTGCGACCCTATGGACTTGTAAGCCCACAAGTCTCCACTGTCCATGGAATTCTCCAGACAAGCAACTCCGAACAAATCAAGTTATCATTCTTCATTTCAGAGAAATTAAAGGAGCCAGAGAAACTCAAGAGACAACCTGAGACCAGATTAAAGGAGTGCAGACTCTGCACACACCCTGGTCTTACCAGCAACCCCGCCCTTGAACCCTTGCTATAAAACTTCTCACCAAATCCTCCTGGGTGGGACACACGGTTTTTGAGAGGCAAGAGCTGTGTCCTCCTTTGCCTGGCAAAGCAGTAAATCTCTTCTTCTCTCCTACGCGCCAAACTCTGTCTCCTGGATTCAATTTGGCACTGGTGCACAGAGGCTAGGTTTTCAGCACGACTATCACCTAAACCCCCAGTTACATGGGCAGAGGTGTCCCTTCAAGCCCTTGGAAAAGGCCTGTGTACCCTTTCCCATCCATGTCCTGCTCTCAGAGTGGCTCCATGAGCTGCGTCCACAGGGGCTCCTGGGACCTCATCTAATTCAGCAGGAAGAGCAGTCCCAGACAGATCTCCTTGGGTCTCATTTACAGAGGGATCCTGCCTAGCCCACCAGGAACTAGCAGGAAAGGATCTAGAGTCTGATTCTAGATTCTTCTTGACTTGTCTTTCTAGCCTTCTTGCGAGTCTTCAGGAACATAGGCACCTGTGAATGTTTACTGGGGAGGTTTGCTGGGGAGCTGGGGATGGTGATGGGGAGGCTATCTTATAGTCTAAGAAGACTCCCTCCAGGGAGTAGAACATTTCCGTCTACTGGCTATGTGCCAAGGTTAAGGGCAGAGCCACAGTTAGTGGGAGCTGGTTGCAAAGGTCGCCTTGGGATCATGTGAGCCCACTATTTGGCAGCCCCTGGGGTGATGGGTGGATGTGGGTGGATGGAGCCGTGGGGATGGCCTCAGTGGAGGCTGACCTTTCAGGCCATAAACTGCAATTTTGAGAAGATAATTACCCCATCACACTGCTTATATTTATTTCAAGAGCTTGTAAAACTGCTCACTCACTGTGCTGGAAGCTGTGGGGTCAGCTCTGTTTACTGTCGACATAAATAAATGTGTTTTTCTTTCCCCCTAAGAAAAGTCACCACTAGTTGCAGAAATAGTCTTTTGCCTGTGTCCTCTCCCTGGTTTACCTGGTTTGGGGAAGAGTGGGTTTGTCGGTAGCTGAGATGCTTCCATCACTAAGAGGTCAGCAGAGCGACCAGGTGGTCCTGGGAAAGATGACTGCGTCCGCCTCCGGTGCCAGGTCCCCCAGGGGCGCCCCCAGTGATGCGTGGCCATGCGGCCTGGTGAAGTCAAGGCTGGCGCCCCCAAGTTAGTGTCTACTAGACGCACCTGAGGATCTAGAGAGAACACACTGCCCCAGGAGCCTGCTTTCTCATGAGCGCCCCAGGGGCAGCCCAGATGCAGGAACCCCAGTGTGGATCCTGGGGGCCAGGGCCCTCCATGTGAAATCATCTGACAGAGGTCACAGTAGCTGACCCAGCCTTTTGACCCCAAGTGCCAACGTGATGCTTTATGGAAAAACAACCTCTGTCCGGACTGGAGTGGATAGTCATTCCCTTCTCCAGGGGATCTTCCTGACCCAGGGATCGAACCCAGGTCTCCTGCGTTGCAGGCAGATTTTTTACCAGCTGAGCTTCCAGGGAAGCCCGAGAAATGTTCCACCTAGAGGTATATTTGGGGCTGAAAGAAGCACAAAGGGCCAACTATAAAGCCAGTGCTTCTGCTGCTAATAGCTGCTTCAAGCTCCTGTCAATGCTCGCCTTCACTTGGATCAGAGGCATCCCCTTCACTTCATTCGTTAAATCACGATTCACTGAGCACCTCTGAGTGCCAGGCACGGGGATCCAGCAGTGAGCAAGGCCGGCCCCTGGGCCTGCCCTCAGGAAGCCTGCATTCCAGGGAAGGGATCAGGCCCCAAACACTGATTGCTTTGTTTTCCCTTCCATTAATCTTCCCCATCTCTTCAGCCAAGATACCCATTGTCTTGCAGAGAAAAGACAACTCAACATTTATCATAACTCTTGAAGTTCATTGTCTTTTCTTAAAATTTATATATTTTTAATTGAAGGATCATTGCTTGGTAATATCGTGTTGGTTTCTGCCATACATCAGCATGAATCAGCCAGAGGTATGCATATGTCCTCTTGACCCTCCCTCCCACTCCTCACCCCATCCACCCCTCTGGTTGTCACAGAACCCCAGTCTGAGTGGAGTCACACAGCAAATTCCCCCTGGCTGTGTACTTGACGTGTGGTTGTGTATGTGTCTCAATGCCAGCCTCCCAATTTACCCTTCCCGCCCTGTGTCCACAATTCTGTTCTCTCTGCATCTCCATTGTTTCCCTGGAAATAGAGTCATCAGTTTATATGAAGTCTGTGGTCTTGGAATGCAGGGTTTCTGATGGCCAAACTATGTGTTCATTGCCAAAGCCCCTCAGGTATCAGTGCGAGTCCCAGTTCAGTGGAATGAGGTACAACCCCGGCTGCAGAAGCTGGGTTACCTAAGGAGACTCCCCACCCCTGCCGGGCCTGAGTGCTAAACCAAGGTGGGATGTGTCTGGGAAAAAGTAAGGAAGGCTCTGGACTGTTGTTCCAAAAACCAACCCCCATTTGTGATCAGTCGCAACATAACGCCCTGCGGAGCACAGCTGAGATGTCACTTCTGTCTCCTCATGGCTTCTTGCTTGGGCCAGCCTGTTCAGTGCCTCTGTTGCCCCTGGTACCCTCTAGTCTAACTCTGATGACTCTCGGTGTAAATGCCTCTGCATGGTCACAGAGCTGGTGCTGGTTGCAGTTGAACCGTAAAGTCAGAGTCTTGGCGACTGGGGCATCCTTGACTCTGAATGCAGGTGGGATAAGGAAAGAACAGAGCCAGTAAGGACAGAGTCCTTGCACCGCTGCGCAAACTCAGAAGTGGGAGGCTCTGCTGGTCTAGGGTCAGCCCCTCCCAGGGGCTTTAGGAGCTGATTGGCAGCCCTCTCTGCTGGGGAGGCTGAGCGGCCTAGGCAGGGCTGGTCTCATGCCCTCTGCACCCTCTCATCCTCTCCTTTCTCCCGAGAGTGGGCACATCACTGAGCAGGCTGGGAACTCTTTTGACAGCCCAGACTGGGGGCCACCCGATGGTCCTCTGAGCTCTGACTCTGCTATTCCCTTGCCCAGAGATCACTTCCAGACACCCTTCCCTGCCCGAATCTCACCTGTTCATAAAGTCTAGCTGAGATGCCTCCACCTCCATCAGACTTTCCCAACCCCACCTTTGAACTCCTACTGAGCCCTTCAGATGCTCGCCTTGTTTTAGGTTTCGGTTGCCATGGTGATCCTCCTATTTGATTCGCAGGAAAAGATTTCACCAATCTTCCTCACCTCCTCTGGAGGGCCTGGGTCTGAACCTAACCTGGGGATAGCAGAAGGACTACCCCATGACTACCCCATGCTCCTTCAGTTGTCTTGGACACAGGGCAGCAAGATTCTGCTGCAGACAGCAGGGCTGGGCACAGAGCACGGGGCAAATGCGGTTAAACATGTCAGCTCAAACTGGGCGGCAACTGTAGTGACCCAGTGAGGGAAGTGAGGTCCTGCACTTCACAGCGTGAACTGCCCAGATTACCATGGATAACGACAACAGCACAGTGCTTCTAAAAGCTACGGTTTTTAAATGCTCCCAACACACCAGATGATTTGTCTACGGTATAACTGACTCTTACAATAGCCCTGCAGTGCTTAGTCAGTCATGACCATCATCACCCTCATCACCATTACCATCATCACCATCACCAGCATCACCCTAATCACCATCACCCTCATCACCCACATCACCATCACCCTCATCACCATCACCCTCATCACCCACATCACCATCACCAGCATCACCATCACCAGCATCACCATCACCAGCGTCACCTTAAACATCATCACCATCGCCATCCTCACCCTCATCACCATCACCCACATCACCATCACCAGCATCACCAGCATCATTCATAAATGGGATGATCAAGATTGGAGCAGACTGAATGACTTGCCCAAGATGCCACAGCTCTTTAGGGTCAGTGTGAGCCCAAATCCTTCTGAGCTTGGTCTCAGCTTGGGTCCTTCTGCTATTCAAATTCATGCTTTACCCAAATACCCTAAAACTGCTTTGAAAAATAATACTTATGTTATTTATTTTTTAATGGATTCAGTGCTTTTCCATTCACTATCTCATTTGAAATAAAAGGGAGATTTTAGAAGCTATTTTTACATATGTTGTAATACGAGTTGAATCTTGTTTAATCCCTGGGTTCCCACCAGGCTACTCACTGGGACCACCTGAGATCTGATTAAAACCAGACTCTGGTTCCTAGATTTGGAGCCTCATCTTCCAGGTAACTCAGATGGGTCACCAGATCCAGGGCTTCTGTCCACCCAGGATGTGATTTGGCCTCAAAGCCAACATAACCTTTTGAGGGGACAATTGGCCACGGGTGCCATGGATTATGGGGAATCAGGACCCTCCTAACCCTCCCCACCCCCATCCTGGGGTTCAGAGGGTGGGCCTGGTGTCCCAGACGCCCCGCTCACAGGCTGGCCTTCTGAGAATTTGCCTGGAGGTCTCACCCAAGGAGATGTCTCTTCCCTCCCCAACCACTGTTCTCTGTGTCTTAAAAAACAAAGCAAAACTATTTTTGGTTTCATGAATTGCCAGGCTCTTCGTACATCCGTACTCCCACACTTTCACGGGTGGAGAAAATGCATGTTGGGAAGAGGATCCCGGAGCAGGAGTGGGAGACAGCAGCTTTGCTCCTAGGGCCTGGTCCTCACCATCTACATATAGTCCTGCTGCTGCTGCTAAGTCGCTCCAGTCGTGTCCTACTCTGTGCGACCCCACAGACGGCAGCCCATCAAGCTCCCCCGTCCCTGGGATTCTCCAGGCAAGAACACTAGAGTGGGGTGCCATTTCCTTCTCCAGTGCATGAAAGTGAAAAGTGAAAGTGAAGTTGCTCAGTCGTGTCCGACTCCTAGCGACCCCATGGACTGCAGCCCACCAGGCTCCTCTGTCCATGGGATTTTCCAGGCAAGAGTACTGGAGTGGGGTGCCATTGCCTTTTCTGACATACAGTCCACGTGGCCTCAAAAAGGCCAATTCTGGACGGTTTCTTTCCTTTTGCGTAAAAGACCCACATACCTACCCTAACTAACTCACTTTTTATGCTCCAGGGAAGCATAAAAATATTTTGAAAAGTATAAAGCCCAGCACAATGGACCATGGACTTCTCAGGTGGCACTAACGGTACAGAACCCGCCTGCCAATGCACGAGACTCAGGAGATGCGGGTTACACCCCTGGGCTGGGAAGATCCCCTGGAGGAGGAAACGGCAACCCACTTCAGCATTCTTGCCTGGAGAATCCGATGGACAGAGAAGCTTGGTGGGCTACAGTCCACAGGGTCGCAAAGAGTCGGACACGACTGATGTGACTTAGCACGTGTGCACACACAATGGATGGCAAGACTGGGGGCAACATGGCCCAACGGAACTACCATTTTCTGATGTCACAGGTGGGATGACCTGGTCCCCTGGTTTGCCTGGGGCAGTCATGGTTCACACTAGTGACCTTTCAACTCTCAAAACGGATAAAAGATACCATTAACTTCAACATAAGCCCCAAGTCTTGAGATATTGGGCAAATCACTGAATTTCTCTAGGTCTTAGTTTTCTACTCTATAAAGTGGAGACCATAATGCATGCATGTAAATACATACTTTGAACATCAAGAAATTATATTTGAGAGCTCTGGGGGAAAAAAACAACATACAAGGAGTAGGTTTTATTATTGCTGAATCCGGGTGATGTGAAGTTGGGAGACGTCATGTCACCTAGGCTCTGGAATCTGCCTCTTGGCTGAGAGTTAGCCCGTCCCTGCTTTAGACGTTTTGCTCTCCTAGCTCAAGAGGCCATTGACCTCCCCAGTTACCTTGTCTGAAAACTGGAGTGACTGGCGTCTAGGTTTCTGAGCTGCCTCTCGGGGTTGACATTCTATGATTTCACGATTCTTAAGAATGTTTGGCCTGCTGGGATGGATTGGTTGTTTTCTTAAGAACAAAGACAGACAGACAGACAACCTATGCATGAAACCCTAGCCCAGCAGAGAATTACATGCACTTTGAAAGCAGCAATAAACAGAGTGGTTATGTCTCGTACGGAGGCTGCCCGCCTTGCCAGGGCCTGGTAACCAGAATCAGACGTCTGAATTTGATATACACCTGCAGGTACGGTTACAGCTTTTAATCCTCCAGGCTCTGTTGTTGAAACTGCTTGAGAGCATCCAATAACTTTCTCTAAAAGCCTTGCGTTATATGATTCTTTGTTTTCCCAAGCAAAATCGCTCACATTGTATTCAGCTGACTTCAGCGCCTTGGCCTCTTGTGGCGGTTGTTTTGGGGTTGGATTTGTTTTGCTTTTGCAGACTTTCCACACAACCTCTGGGGCTGTCTCTCAGCAGCTAACGAATGCATGTGATGTGTTTGGGGATTGTCCTGGGTTTCTTCTGTGCTCTGGACAATGAGATTGCTGGAGGGAGTCTGGCTAGAAGATTTACAGATGAAATGTGAGGGTGTAGGCTCCTCAGAACCTGGGCTCCAGAGAGAAATAGTAGAGATGAGAGAGAGAGAGAGAGAGAANAAAAAGTAAGGAAGGCTCTGGACTGTTGTTCCAAAAACCAACCCCCATTTGTGATCAGTCGCAACATAACGCCCTGCGGAGCACAGCTGAGATGTCACTTCTGTCTCCTCATGGCTTCTTGCTTGGGCCAGCCTGTTCAGTGCCTCTGTTGCCCCTGGTACCCTCTAGTCTAACTCTGATGACTCTCGGTGTAAATGCCTCTGCATGGTCACAGAGCTGGTGCTGGTTGCAGTTGAACCGTAAAGTCAGAGTCTTGGCGACTGGGGCATCCTTGACTCTGAATGCAGGTGGGATAAGGAAAGAACAGAGCCAGTAAGGACAGAGTCCTTGCACCGCTGCGCAAACTCAGAAGTGGGAGGCTCTGCTGGTCTAGGGTCAGCCCCTCCCAGGGGCTTTAGGAGCTGATTGGCAGCCCTCTCTGCTGGGGAGGCTGAGCGGCCTAGGCAGGGCTGGTCTCATGCCCTCTGCACCCTCTCATCCTCTCCTTTCTCCCGAGAGTGGGCACATCACTGAGCAGGCTGGGAACTCTTTTGACAGCCCAGACTGGGGGCCACCCGATGGTCCTCTGAGCTCTGACTCTGCTATTCCCTTGCCCAGAGATCACTTCCAGACACCCTTCCCTGCCCGAATCTCACCTGTTCATAAAGTCTAGCTGAGATGCCTCCATCTCCATCAGACTTTCCCAACCCCACCTTTCAACTCCTACTGAGCCCTTCAGATGCTCGCCTTGTTTTAGGTTTCGGTTGCCATGGTGATCCTCCTATTTGATTCGCAGGAAAAGATTTCACCAATCTTCCTCACCTCCTCTGGAGGGCCTGGGTCTGAACCTAACCTGGGGATAGCAGAAGGACTACCCCATGACTACCCCATGCTCCTTCAGTTGTCTTGGACACAGGGCAGCAAGATTCTGCTGCAGACAGCAGGGCTGGGCACAGAGCACGGGGCAAATGCGGTCAAACATGTCAGCTCAAACTGGGCGGCAACTGTAGTGACCCAGTGAGGGAAGTGAGGTCCTGCACTCCACAGCGTGAACTGCCCAGATTGCCACGGATAACGACAACAGCACAGTGTTTCTAAAAGCTACGGTTTTTAAAATGCTCCCAACACACCAGATGATTTGTCTACGGTATAACTGACTCTTACAATAGCCCTGCAGTGCTTAGTCAATCATGACCAGCATCACCATTACCATCACCAGCATCACCATTACCATCACCAGCATCACCATTACCATCACCATCACCCTCATCACCATCACCCTCATCACCCACATCACCATCACCAGCATCACCATCACCAGCGTCACCTTAAACATCATCACCATCGCCATCCTCACCCTCATCACCATCACCCACATCACCATCACCAGCATCACCAGCATCATTCATAAATGGAATGATCAAGATTGGAGCAGACTGAATGACTTGCCCAAGATGCCACAGCTCTTTAGGGTCAGCGTGAGCCCAAATCCTTCTGAGCTTGGTCTCAGCTTGGGTCCTTCTGCTATTCAAATTCATGCTTTACCCAAATACCCTAAAACTGCTTTGAAAAATAATACTTATGTTATTTATTTTTTAATGGATTCAGTGCTTTTCCATTCACTATCTCATTCGAAATAAAAGGGAGATTTTAGAAGCTATTTTTACATATGTTGTAATACCAGTTGAATCTTGTTTAATCCCTGGGCTCCCACCAGGCTACTCACTGGGACTACCTGAGAGCTGGTTAAAACCAGACTCTGGTTCCTAGATTTGGAGCCTCATCTTCCAGGTGACTCAGATGGGTCACCAGATCCAGGGCTTCTGTCCACCCAGGATGTGATTTGGCCTCAAAGCCAACATAACCTTTTGAGGGGACAATTGGCCACGGGTGCCATGGATTATGGGGAATCAGGACCCTCCTAACCCTCCCCACCCCCATCCTGGGGTTCAGAGGGTGGGCCTGGTGTCCCAGACGCCCCGCTCACAGGCTGGCCTTCTGAGAATTTGCCTGGAGGTCTCACCCAAGGAGATGTCTCTTCCCTCCCCAACCACTGTTCTCTGTGTCTTAAAAAACAAAACAAAACTATTTTTGGTTTCATGAATTGCCAGGCTCTTCGTACATCCGTACTCCCACACTTTCACGGGTGGAGAAAATGCATGTTGGGAAGAGGATTCCGGAGCAGGAGTGGGAGACAGCAGCTTTGCTCCTAGGGCCCGGTCCTCACCATCTACATATAGTCCTGCTGCTGCTGCTGCTAAGTTGCTCCAATCGTGTCCGACTCTGTGCGACCCCACAGACGGCAGCCCATCAAGCTCCCCCGTCCCTGGGATTCTCCAGGCAAGAACACTGGAGTGGGGTGCCATTTCCTTCTCCAATGCATGAAAGTGAAAAGTGAAAGTGAAGTTGCTCAGTCGTGTCCGACTCCTAGCGACCCCATGGGCTGCAGCCCACCAGGCTCCTCCATCCATGGGATTTTCCAGGCAAGAGTACTGGAGTGGGGTGCCATTGCCTTTTCTGACATACAGTCCACGTGGCCTCAAAAAGGCCAATTCTGGACGGTTTCTTTCCTTTTGCGTAAAAGACCCACATACCTACCCTAACTAACTCACTTTTTATGCTCCAGGGAAGCATAAAAATATTTTGAAAAGTATAAAGCCCAGCACAATGGACCATGGACTTCTCAGGTGGCACTAACGGTACAGAACCCGCCTGCCAATGCAGGAGACTCGGGAGATGTGGGTTACACCCCTGGGCTGGGAAGATCCCCTGGAGGAGGAAACGGCAACCCACTTCAGCATTCTTGCCTGGAGAATCTGATGGACAGAGAAGCTTGGTGGGCTACAGTCCACAGGGTTGCAAAGAGTCGGACACGACTGATGTGACTTAGCACGTGTGCACACACAATGGATGGCAAGACTGGGGGCAACATGGCCCAACGGAACTACCATTTTCTGATGTCACAGGTGGGATGACCTGGTCCCCTGGTTTGCCTGGGGCAGTCATGGTTCACACTAGTGACCTTTCAACTCTCAAAACGGATAAAAGATACCATTAACTTCAACATAAGCCCCAAGTCTTGAGATATTGGGCAAATCACTGAATTTCTCTAGGTCTTAGTTTTCTACTCTATAAAGTGGAGACCATAATGCATGCATGTAAATACATACTTTGAACATCAAGAAATTATATTTGAGAGCTCTGGGGGAAAAAAACAACATACAAGGAGTAGGTTTTATTATTGCTGAATCCGGGTAATGTGAAGTTGGGAGACGTCATGTCACCTAGGCTCTGGAATCTGCCTCTTGGCTGAGAGTTAGCCCGTCCCTGCTTTAGAGGTTTTGCTCTCCTAGCTCAAGAGGCCATTGACCTCCCCAGTTACCTTGTCTGAAAACTGAAGTGACTGGCGTCTAGGTTTCTGAGCTGCCTCTCGGGGTTGACATTCTATGATTTCACGATTCTTAAGAATGTTTGGCCTGCTGGGATGGATTGGTTGTTTTCTTAAGAACAAAGACAGACAGACAGACAACCTATGCATGAAACCCTAGCCCAGCAGAGAATTACATGCACTTTGAAAGCAGCAATAAACAGAATGGTTATGTCTCGTACGGAGCCTGCCCGCCTTGCCAGGGCCTGGTAACCAGAATCAGACGTCTGAATTTGATATACACCTGCAGGTACGGTTACAGCTTTTAATCCTCCAGGCTCTGTTGTTGAAACTGCTTGAGAGCATCCAATAACTTTCTCTAAAAGCCTTGCGTTATATGATTCTTTGTTTTCCCAAGCAAAATCGCTCACATTGTATTCAGCTGACTTCAGCGCCTTGGCCTCTTGTGGCGGTTGTTTTGGGGTTGGATTTGTTTTGCTTTTGCAGACTTTCCACACAACCTCTGGGGCTGTCTCTCAGCAGCTAACGAATGCATGTGATGTGTTTGGGGATTGTCCTGGGTTTCTTCTGTGCTCTGGACAATGAGATTGCTGGAGGGAGTCTGGCTAGAAGATTTACAGATGAAATGTGAGGGTGTAGGCTCCTCAGAACCTGGGCTCCAGAGAGAAATAGTAGAGATGAGAGAGAGAGAGAGAGAGAGAATCTTTGCATCCAGGCCAAACATCCTAGGGAAGTGCTCATTCCTGGGTAGCCCTGAGCTCAGGCTCTGCCTCTCAGGGATGGCAAGTCACCCAGGGTCCCCTGACCAGACTCACTAGGGTCTGACTAGCCCAGTGGCTTGAGTATCTCTGCCCCCAACTCGAGTAGCTGTCTTGTTCTTGGCTGACAGACAGTAGCTGCAAATCCCTCCCAGTCCTCTCCACTGGGTCACATGAAGTCATTGCTGTGCCTGCTTCGCAAAATTCAGTGGAATAAAACAGACCCACAAAGGGCTCTTTCCTCCACTCGACTCTTCTGTGCTGTGGGTCTTATTTCCTCCATGTTCCGTCCTGAAGCCAGGCCTGCCCCTTGCTCATGAGGAGCCCACGCCCTTGGATACTCTCTGCAGGGCATCTGTTCATTCTTGGTCCGGGGGCCGGGGGGGAGGTTCTGTGCCAAAAATTCCAACTGTGGTCACTTGGCCACTAAAACTCTTAGGCTGCACCAAACCCAGTCTACAGGTCACGGAAAGTCCAATTTCTCCAAGCTTCTGCTTCAGCCACGTTGCTTCCCTTTAGGGACCATCTTATCAGCTTCTTCTGCCATCCCTCTTCCTCACTGTGGTGGACACACACTCTGGGTGGCCAGACACAGAGTTCCAGGGCTTTCTGCTACAGATACACTCAGCAAAGCATCGCATGCTTTGGCTGATGGCTTGGGGAACTGGAGACCTTAAGGTCCATCAACACCTATGACTTTGGGAAGAACTATGTCTGTGCCCCAAACAGTTCCCCAGGGCCATTTGCTCAGCTGCAGCTCACTTCCTCCCGTGGTTTCTGCTCCCCACACCATCGCTCCTTCCTTGCTTGAAAAAGCCCTTCCTTGCGCTTTCTCACCCCCGATTTCCTAAGACAGCCTCCACCCCGCCCCCGGCTGCAATTTCGCGGCTCCTTTTACACTAACCCATGTCCCCACCTTCTCAACTTCTACCCCAAGCTGTTGGATCAAGATGCTTTGCCAAACAGAGGCAGCAGCTTCCCCAAAAGACACTCCAATGGCCTTAATTTTAATTTTATTCTTTTTTTTTCCTATTAGGCTTTATTTAGCATATTAAATAACTGAACAACAAAAAAATTGAATATAGTTTCCTGTGCTATACAGTAAGACCTTGTTGATTGTCCATCTGATATTTAATAGCTTACATCTGCTAATCCCAAACTCTCAACTCATCCCTCCCTCACCGCCCCCCCCGACAAGTATGTTCTCTACATCTGTGAGACTGTTTTATAATTAAGTTCGTTTGCGTCATATTTTGGATTCCGCATGTGACATCACATGGCCTTTCTCCTTCTGATTCCCTTCGCTGAGTATGGTAATCTCTAGGTCCACCCATGTTGCTGAAAATGGCATTATGTTTTTCTCTTCTACGGGTGGGTATTTTTCTGTTATATCTGCATCGCATCTTCTGCATCTGATCATCTGTCAGGGCGTTTAGGCTTCTCCTACGTCTCGGCTTTTGTAAATCATGCTGCTGTGAACACTGGGGTGCATGGATCTTTTTGAATTTTAGTTTTGCTCAGATATATGCCCAGAAGTGAGGTTGCTGGATCGTATGACAATGCTCTTTTTTTTTTTTTCAGTTTTATGAGGCACCTTCATACTGTTTTTCATAGCGGCTGTACCAATTTACATTCCCACCAATGGCGTAAGAGGGTTCTCTTTTCTCCATACCCTCTCCAGTACTTGTTATTTATAGACTTTAATGATTGCTGCTCTGACTGGCGTTAAGTGGTATATTCTATAACTTTAAGATAATACATTTTTGGAAATGAGTATGACATGGGTTGGTCCTAAGATGGGAATTTAAAGTCACATTTATTGGTCAGATCAATATTCATTAAGCTTCCACTCTCGGGGATAGCAAGATGACCAGGCCCACATTCTCTGTTCTCCAGAATCATTTAGTTTCATAAGAGAGACAGTCCTCAGTGAGCAACATTACTCCATGGAGCAGAGCATCTGATGTGCTGAGATGAAATGGAGCAGGGCTGTTGAAAGTTCCAGCTGGGGAGTGAGGGAATCCATTACTAGAGGAACATGCCTTCAGCGAGACCTAAAAGCTGTTGGAAATGGAGAGGTGGAGGGAAGAGAGGGGAGAGGACTCTCAGCTGGAGTTCACAGCATCATCCAAGGCTCAGAGGCAGTGCCATAACAGATTTCAGAAGGTATGTTGGAAGTGAAAGCAAAAGTTAGACTTCTGGTTTCTTCTCTGACATGCTAGGAGCTTGGAAGTCACCCTCCAGCCATACAACAAGAAAAACACTACAAAAATGGAAAATTAACAACCAGATATAGAGAATCTGGAAGCAGAACTGCATGAGCAAAAACCTCTCTGTCATGAGTATTGGATCCTTTTACCTAGTACAAGATTTCTGGCTTTTAATAAGAAATTATGAGACATTTGCTGTTCAATCACTGAGTCATGTCCAGCTCTTGGCAACCCCATGGACTGCAGTATGCCAGCCTTCCCTATCCTCCACTGTCTCCTGGAGCTTGCTCAAATTCATTGAGCTGATAATGCCATCCAACCATCTCATCCTCTGCTGCCCTCTTCTCCTCCTGCCCTCAACCTTTCCCAGCATCAGGGTCTTTTCCAGTGAGTCAGCTCTTTGCATCAGGTGGCCCAAGTATCAGAGCTTCAGTTTCAGCATCAGTCCTTCCAATATTCAGGGTTGATCTCCTTTATGATGGACTGGTTTGATCTCCTTGCAGTCCAAGGGACTCTCACTACTGGAAAAACCATAGCTTTGACTATGCGGACCTTTGTTGGCAAACTGATATCTATCCCTGTTTTTTTAAAGACAAAGGGGAGTTCAGTTCAGTTCAGTCACTCAGTCGTGTCCGACTCTTTGCAACCCCATGAATCGCAGCATGCCAGGCCTCCCTGTTCATCACCATCTCCCGGAGTTCACTCAGACTCACGTCCATCGAGTCCGTGATGCCATTCAGCCATCTCATCCTCGGTCGTCCCCTTCGCCTCCTGCCCCCAATCCCTCCCAGCATCAGAGTCTCTTCCAATGAGTCAACTCTTCTCATGAGGTGGCAAGTACTGGAGTTTCAGTTTTAGCATCATTCCTTCCAAAGAAATCCCAGGGTTGATCTCCTTNAAAAGCCCTTCCTTGCGCTTTCTCACCCCCGATTTCCTAAGACAGCCTCCACCCCGCCCCCGGCTGCAATTTCGCGGCTCCTTTTACACTAACCCATGTCCCCACCTTCTCAACTTCTACCCCAAGCTGTTGGATCAAGATGCTTTGCCAAACAGAGGCAGCAGCTTCCCCAAAAGACACTCCAATGGCCTTAATTTTAATTTTATTCTTTTTTTTTCCTATTAGGCTTTATTTAGCATATTAAATAACTGAACAACAAAAAAATTGAATATAGTTTCCTGTGCTATACAGTAAGACCTTGTTGATTGTCCATCTGATATTTAATAGCTTACATCTGCTAATCCCAAACTCTCAACTCATCCCTCCCTCACCGCCCCCCCCGACAAGTATGTTCTCTACATCTGTGAGACTGTTTTATAATTAAGTTCGTTTGCGTCATATTTTGGATTCCGCATGTGACATCACATGGCCTTTCTCCTTCTGACTCCCTTCGCTGAGTATGGTAATCTCTAGGTCCACCCATGTGGCTGAAAATGGCATTATGTTTTTCTCTTCTACGGGTGGGTATTTTTCTGTTATATCTGCATCGCATCTTCTGCATCTGATCATCTGTCAGGGCGTTTAGGCTTCTCCTACGTCTCGGCTTTTGTAAATCATGCTGCTGTGAACACTGGGGTGCATGGATCTTTTTGAATTTTAGTTTTGCTCAGATATATGCCCAGAAGTGAGGTTGCTGGATCATATGACAATGCTCTTTTTTTTTTTTTCAGTTTTATGAGGCACCTTCATACTGTTTTTCATAGCGGCTGTACCAATTTACATTCCCACCAATGGCGTAAGAGGGTTCTCTTTTCTCCATACCCTCTCCAGTACTTGTTATTTATAGACTTTAATGATTGCTGCTCTGACTGGCGTTAAGTGGTATATTCTATAACTTTAAGATAATACATTTTTGGAAATGAGTATGACATGGGTTGGTCCTAAGATGGGAATTTAAAGTCACATTTATTGGTCAGATCAATATTCATTAAGCTTCCACTCTCGGGGATAGCAAGATGACCAGGCCCACATTCTCTGTTCTCCAGAATCATTTAGTTTCATAAGAGAGACAGTCCTCAGTGAGCAACATTACTCCATGGAGCAGAGCATCTGATGTGCTGAGATGAAATGGAGCAGGGCTGTTGAAAGTTCCAGCTGGGGAGTGAGGGAATCCTTTACTAGAGGAACATGCCTTCAGCGAGACCTAAAAGCTGTTGGAAATGGAGAGGTGGAGGGAAGAGAGGGGAGAGGACTCTCAGCTGGAGTTCACAGCATCATCCAAGGCTCAGAGGCAGTGCCATAACAGATTTCAGAAGGTATGTTGGAAGTGAAAGCAAAAGTTAGACTTCTGGTTTCTTCTCTGACATGCTAGGAGCTTGGAAGTCACCCTCCAGCCATACAACAAGAAAAACACTACAAAAATGGAAAATTAACAACCAGATATAGAGAATCTGGAAGCAGAACTGCATGAGCAAAAACCTCTCTGTCATGAGTATTGGATCCTTTTACCTAGTACAAGATTTCTGGCTTTTAATAAGAAATTATGAGACATTTGCTGTTCAATCACTGAGTCATGTCCAGCTCTTGGCAACCCCATGGACTGCAGTATGCCAGCCTTCCCTATCCTCCACTGTCTCCTGGAGCTTGCTCAAATTCATTGAGCTGATAATGCCATCCAACCATCTCATCCTCTGCTGCCCTCTTCTCCTCCTGCCCTCAACCTTTCCCAGCATCAGGGTCTTTTCCAGTGAGTCAGCTCTTTGCATCAGGTGGCCCAAGTATCAGAGCTTCAGTTTCAGCATCAGTCCTTCCAATATTCAGGGTTGATCTCCTTTATGATGGACTGGTTTGATCTCCTTGCAGTCCAAGGGACTCTCACTACTGGAAAAACCATAGCTTTGACTATGCGGACCTTTGTTGGCAAACTGATGTCTATCCCTGTTTTTTTAAAGACAAAGGGGAGTTCAGTTCAGTTCAGTCACTCAGTCGTGTCCGACTCTTTGCAACCCCATGAATCGCAGCATGCCAGGCCTCCCTGTTCATCACCATCTCCCGGAGTTCACTCAGACTCACGTCCATCGAGTCCGTGATGCCATTCAGCCATCTCATCCTCGGTCGTCCCCTTCGCCTCCTGCCCCCAATCCCTCCCAGCATCAGAGTCTCTTCCAATGAGTCAACTCTTCTCATGAGGTGGCAAGTACTGGAGTTTCAGTTTTAGCATCATTCCTTCCAAAGAAATCCCAGGGTTGATCTCCTTTAGAATGGACTGATTGGATCTCCTTGAAGTCCAAGGGACTCTCAAGAGTCTTCTCCAACACCACAGTTCAAACGCATCAATTCTTTGGTGCTCAGCCTTCTTCACAGTCCAACTTTCACATCCATACATGACCACAGGAAAAACCATAGCCTTGACTAGATGGACCTTAGTCAGCAAAGTAATGTCTCTGCTTTTGAATATACTGTCTAGGTTGGTCATAACTTTTCTTCCAAGGAGTAAGCGTCTTCTAATTTCATGGCTGCAGTCACCATCTGCAGTGATTTTGGAGCCCCCCAAAATAAAGTCTGCCAGCATTTCCACTGTTTCCCCATCTATTTCACATGAAAAAAGGGAGTTGGTAGAGACCAAACAAGCATCAGATCCTGACTTACATATGGCAGAGATGTTGGAATTACCAGAGCAGGAATTTAAAACAACTATGATGAAGATGCCAAGGACTCCCAGGCACCAAGGAAAGGAATGAACCCTGGTGTGGGGCCCGGCTGAGGGGAACTGAGAGCTGGTGTGTTCCCAGCTCGGGGGAGCGGCTGTGCTCACTGTCTGCAGCAGGACACCCTCCCTTGCCCTGTCCTCACAGGCTGCCTGAGACTGGCCAGAAGTAGCTTCTTCTAAACCACTGATTTCTCTCTAGGTCCTTGTCCAGTGACCGCAGTGCCTGGGTTGGCATGAGCAGCAACAACATACAGAAGGACCACTTGCCTGGCCTTTGGGTGAGGTCAGGACCCGACTGAAGTCTGGTTTCCTGGAGTGGAGGGCAGGAAAGGCGGCTTGGTAACTGGAGCCTGATGAAAACAACGCCTTTTTATTGTTTGAACAGGAGGATGCTAGGCCAGCTCCTCCTTCCTTCCTTCCTTCTTTCCTTCCTTCCACCATTCAGCATTTGTCACCAGGCTGAGCAAGCGCATCCCTGACTCTCAGTCCTGATGAGAACTGCCCACCAATAGAGGCGGTCTCAGGAGGATGGGGACTGGGCCATCAGAGGGTGTAGGCTGGTTGCTGGGGGGAGGTTAATGGGTCCATTGAGAGGAGAGGGTGGTGAGTCTTGAGTTCAGAGGGAGGCCAGCTCATCCCTTTGAGGGGGATGTGGGTCTTGCCTCCTCAGACTCCGTCCCTATCTCCTGACGTCCAACCAGCCCCCAACCATGGGCTGGGCGGCCTTGAACCCAGCTGGCTGCTTCACTGTGGCGCCCTGGCAGATTCAGATGCATTTTCACCACCAGGCCCTGAAGCCAACCGGATCTCTCCCCACAGTTATCTCTGATGAAATCTGCTACCCCAGCATTTCAATGGGGAATTTATAGAGTCCTGCTGCTGCTAAGTCACTGCAGTCGTGTCCGACTCTGTGTGACCCCAGAGACACCAGCCCACCAGGCTCCCCCGTCCCTGGAATTCTCCAGCCAAGAACACTGGATTGGGTTGCCATTTCCTTCTCCAAGGCATGAAAGTGAAAAGTGAAAGCAAAGTTGTTCAGTCATGTCTGAATCTTAGTGACCCCATGGACTGCAGCCTACCAGGCTCCTCCGTCCATGGGATTTTCCAGGCAAAAATACTGGAGTGGGGTGCCATTGCTTTCTCCCAATAGAGTCCTACCTCTTCCCATTAGAGCTTTTCACGTCAAGCCCACAAGTGCTCTTACAGGCACACTGCAAGGCAGGGCTGGGTCCTCACTTTAGACTTTTGCCTTAAAAAAAAAAACAACAAGCAAAACTGCTGCCCACATCACGTCATCTCCATTAGGCTCAAAAATTAGATTTCCAGAGTGTACAAAACAGAAACAGACTCAGTCTTAGACAATGAACGTTTGGTTACTGGGGCGGGGTGGGGAAGAATGCGGAGAAGAGATAGTTAGGAAGTTTGGGATGGATATGTGCACATTATGCTTAAAACGGATCACCATCAAGGCCCTACTGTGGAGCACATGGAGCTCTGCTCAGTGTCTTGTGGCAGCCTGGACGGGCGGGGGTTTGGGGAGAATGGACACATGTACGTGTATGGCTGGGTCCTTTTGCTGTCCACCCGAAACTATCATGACACTGTCAATCAGCTATACTCCAATGCAAAATGGACATATATATATAAAGACCAACAGAAATTAGATTTCCATTAAAGCACACTAGAGTCACAGCAGAAGGACACTGTATGTACAGACGCCAAACGCGGAGCAAGCCTCCCCTCCCAGCGCCCTCCTCACGCTGAGCCCCTCGCTGGCTGAGTGTGAGGAAGTGAGTTTGTCTTTGGGGTTACACCCGTCTGCCACTTACTAGCTGCGTGACCTTGAGCAACTCACATACATTTTCTGAGTCTCCGGTTCTTCATCAGCCTTCCCTGATAGCTCGATTGGTAAAGAATCTGCCTGCCATGCAGGAGACCCCGGTTCGATTCCTGGGTCAGGAAGATCCCCTTAGGATTCCAGTATTCTTGGGCTTCCTTGGTGGCTCAGCTGGTAAAGAATCCGCCTGCAATGTAGGAGACCCTGTTTCGATTCCTGGGTCAGGAAGATCCCCTTAGGATTCCAGTATTCTTGGGCTTCCTTGGTGGCTCAGCTGGTAAAGAATCCGCCTGCCATGCAGGAGACCCTGGTTCAATTCCTGGGTCAGGAAGAGCCCCTGGAGAAGGGACAGGCTACCCACTCCAGTATTCTAGCCTGGAGAATTCCATGGACCGTGTAGTCCCTGGGGTCACAAAGGGTCAGACATGACTGAGTGACTTCAACTTTCTCTGGTTCTTCATCTGTGAGGAGGCTCCTGAATACCTGCTTTCGGGCTCATCGTGAAGGTGACCAGTGACAGCTGCTGTTTCCGAGGCTCCCCTGGGCTGACACTAGGCTGAGCCTGCAATTCCCCACATCAACCACAGGAATAGGCTTGGTTATCACCCCTTTTGGACAGAAGTGGAGGCTGGGGCAGAAGGTCGTGTGGGTCTAAGGGGTGGACTGGGTCTAACCCCCGCAATCCCGGCCCAGCGGAGGTGCTCACCTCTTTGCTCACCCCCTTTTATAAAGTGAACGCCCACCAGGTGAGCAGACCAGGTATGGAGCTGACAGCAGTCACTTCATTTTCTCAGCATATCTGGAGACTCTCTCCAAAGGCTGGTTAGTGTCAGCCCTGTGAGGCGTGCCCGCTGTATGAGTCTCACAGCAGAGTTGGGGAGGGGATACAGGTGAAGCGGGCTCAGGACGCCGTCCAGAGAGCCGCTTTCCATTTCCGCATCCACAGAACAGGCAGAGGAGCCATCGGCGCTGTTTCCATGGTAAGCAAGGATGCCCGTGAGCAAGACGAATCTTTAACCTTTAACACTGCTTCTTCGTTTCTGTTTGAAAACAGGGTTGGGTCAATCCTGTTTTTCAGGCCCCAAGAGGAGACTATGGCAAAACCACAGCAAGGAACGGATTAAGAACTGCGAGAATAAATGGCACAAAAATCCAGGATCAAAGCTCTAGTCCCATTTAACACTGAAATGATCCTCCGAGAGAGACGCGGAAGGACACTCGCGTGGGTGATTTAGGAGAAAAACGGGGACTTCCCTGACAGTCCAGTGGTTAGACTCTGAGCTTCCCCTGCAGGGGGCAAGGGTTGTATCCCCGGTTGGGAACTTAAGATCCTACATGCTATGTGGTGTGGGCTCCAAAAAACACACACACACAGAGAAATGATTCTGAAACACAATCTGTTTGGTTCAAATGAAATAGACCCTTGGTACCCTTTATCTGTCTAGTCAAGGCTATGGTTTTCCCAGTGGTCATGTATGGATGTGAGAGTTGGACTGTGAAGAAAGCTGAGCGCCGAAGAACTGATGCTTTTGAACTGTGGTGTTGGAGAAGACTCTTGAGAGTCCCTTGGATTGCAAGGATATCCAACCAGTCCATTCTGAAGGAGATCAACCCTGGGATTTCTTTGGAAGGACTGATGCTAAAGCTGAAACTCCAGTACTTTGGCCACCTCATGTGAAGAGTTGACTCATTGGAAAAGACTCTGATGCTGGGAGGGATTGGGGGCAGGAGGAGAAGGGGACGACCGAGGATGAGATGGCTGGATGGCATCATTGACTCGAAGTAAACTCCGGGAGTTGCTGATAGACAGGGAGGCCTGGCATGCTGGGGTCGCAAAGAGTCGGACACGACTGAGCGACTGAACTGAACTGAACTGAACTGACCCTTTATCCATCACTGTCCCTAAGCAGGAAGCTCTAGGTTGGACACAGCTTGTTTGCTAAGGGCTGTTCTAAGTTATGTGGTGTGGGCTCCAAAAAACACACACACACAGAGAAATGATTCTGAAACACAATCTGTTTGGTTCAAATGAAATAGACCCTTGGTACCCTTTATCTGTCTAGTCAAGGCTATGGTTTTCCCAGTGGTCATGTATGGATGTGAGAGTTGGACTGTGAAGAAAGCTGAGCGCCGAAGAACTGATGCTTTTGAACTGTGGTGTTGGAGAAGACTCTTGAGAGTCCCTTGGATTGCAAGGATATCCAACCAGTCCATTCTGAAGGAGATCAACCCTGGGATTTCTTTGGAAGGACTGATGCTAAAGCTGAAACTCCAGTACTTTGGCCACCTCATGTGAAGAGTTGACTCATTGGAAAAGACTCTGATGCTGGGAGGGATTGGGGGCAGGAGGAGAAGGGGACGACCGAGGATGAGATGGCTGGATGGCATCATTGACTCGAAGTAAACTCCGGGAGTTGCTGATAGACAGGGAGGCCTGGCATGCTGGGGTCGCAAAGAGTCGGACACGACTGAGCGACTGAACTGAACTGAACTGAACTGACCCTTTATCCATCACTGTCCCTAAGCAGGAAGCTCTAGGTTGGACACAGCTTGTTTACTAAGGGCTGTTCTAAGGCTTTGTCCCCCCATTCCCATCTATGCGAGACAAGCTCAAGGCTGACCCCACATGAAGCCCCCTCTATGTTGGGTCAGATACATGCTTCACCTGGCCTCCTGAGAAGGAGAGGGTTTGATCTAGATGAGTAGGTGCTATCCTTCCCTCTCCTTAGCTTTGAAGCAGGTGTGTGGAGTGGCCGATGGTCCAGGAGGCGAACATTGGGCTGCCCAGAGCTGTCACTGGTGGATGTACCAGCTCCCAAGAATCACTGGCCCCCCCACACCCCAGCATGTTCATCAACCGACAGGGGTAGTCACTGTGGATAGTAAACGTAGAGATTCGTCACCTAGCTTTTATTGGAATGAAGTAACCGTGGGCTTACGATTTTGGTGGATGACTGAGTATATTTAAACCACCAGCTCAGCCTCACTGGTTTTCTCCGGAACATGACGTCACGCTTATGGGTGCCCTGGGGGGTTGTGTTCTCTGGAAAGCCAGCAGGAACGCTGGGCTGAAGCTGGCTGTAATCTCCCTGTCCTGCCTCCTCGCTCCCTGCGGAGCTGGCCCCGATTGGTTTCTACGGGCACTGCCCCCTCTCCTGCTCAGCCTGAGGTTGGAGCCTGCTAACCACAACAATTAGAAGGCTGGTTTTATGGGGAGGCTCAGATTGCTGGCTCGCTTCGCCTGGGCAACTACAGCAGGCTGGAAGCTGGAGGTTGGCTCTCCTGAGTGTGGAACGCCAGCATCATCGTGGCTCTCATTTCTTTATTAACACGCTCAGGGGTTCTCAGCCTCAGCACTGCTGACACTCTGGGCCAGTTCATTCTTTGTCGTGGGGGCTGCCCCATGCATTGTAGGATGCTGGGCAATGTGCCTAGCCTCTCTATGGCCTCTGCTCCAGACCAGATATTCGCACTTCCATGCGGCTTCAGACACAGGGCCTGAAGGCTCTAGGGCACCTTGATCGTGACCTATCTAGGACTCAGGTAGATCTTTATTTATGTCTTTTATTTCAGCGACACTGCACAGCAGGTGAGAATCGATCCTGACCAGATCAAACCGCCTATAGTGGAAGCGTGGATTCATCACCACTGGACCATCAGGGAAGTTTCTAGATGTTTTTAATAATCACAAAACACAAACTAGAGTGCTGAGAACCATAGGTCCCAAAGAGATAGCATCCGGCCCACAAGGCTATAAGGAGCCACAGGAACTATCCCTGGATTCCTGCTCTGGTTGCCTTGGGAGAGGGGAGGGGCCACAATTCCAGTTCACAAGGAAAGATGTCTCGGCGGCCTTGATTCCTTCTCCCCAGGGTGACGATCTTCTATTGAGGACCATCAGGTAACATCATGCTTATTCAATAATGTCACGGAATGGCTCCCTGAAATCTCAGAACCCAAGCAAAAGGACTGAAATGTGAAGAGCAACATGTCTACCCTAGGAAAGGTGGTGGTCATGATGCCACATGCCAGCGAGGAGATTTTTGAGCCAGGAATTAGGAGGAGCCAGTGATCGTTCATTACTAGGGGGCCGTACCCCTCAACGGTGCTCTGCCCCCATAACTGCACCGCAATTCAGGTGTGCTCACAGGTGGGCTGGGCAACAGCATTGTCGTTCAGTCTCTAAGCCGGGCTGCACTCTTTGCAACCCCATGGACCGCAGCAACGCCAGGCTTCCCTGTCCTGCACCATCTCCTGGAGTTTCAAGCTCACGTCCATTGAGTCCATGATGCCATCCAACCATCTCCTCCTTTGTCGTCCCCTTTTCCTCCTGCCCTGGGCTGCAGTGTAGATTCCAGGATTCCCCCCAAAGAGAGGGGGGATAGAACCTGGTTGGAAGAAAAGGTTAGATTTGCACATCCAGTTGGCAAACCCCTACTTAGATGTTTCAGATCAATAAAAGGAGTGAGAAGCTTTTATCCACGTTTGTAAAAGTTTAGGAAAATCAGCTCAATCGAATAATGTTATTACCATTTTCTTATTTTTTTCCCCAAGAGGGTAGCCGTGGGTTTGCCATGGATTCCTGCTCTGGTTGCCTTGGGAGAGGGGAGGGGCCACAATTCCAGTTCACAAGGAAAGATGTCTCAGCGGCCTTGATTCCTTCTCCCCAGGGTGATGATCTTCTATTGAGGACCATCAGGTAACATCATGCTTATTCAATAATGTCACAGAATGGCTCCCTGAAATCTCAGAACCCAAACAAAAGGACTGAAATGTGAAGAACAACATGTCTACCCTAGGAAAGGTGGTGGTCATGATGCCACATGCCAGCGAGGAGATTTTTGAGCCAAGAATTAGGAGGAGCCAGTGATCGTTCATTACTAGGGGGCCGTACCCCTCAACGGTGCTCTGCCCCCATAACTGCACCGCAATTCAGGTGTGCTCACAGGTGGGCTGGGCAACAGCATTGTCGTTCAGTCTCTAAGCCGGGCTGCACTCTTTGCAACCCCATGGACCGCAGCAACGCCAGGCTTCCCTGTCCTGCACCATCTCCTGGAGTTTCAAGCTCACGTCCGTTGAGTCCATGATGCCATCCAACCATCTCCTCCTTTGTCGTCCCCTTTTCCTCCTGCCCTGGGCTGCAGTGTAGGTTCCAGGATTCCCCCCAAAGAGAGGGGGGATAGAACCTGGTTGGAAGAAAAGGTTAGGTTTGCACATCCAGTTGGCAAACCCCTACTTAGATGTTTCGGATCAATAAAAGGAGTGAGAAGCTTTTATCCATGTTTGTAAAAGTTTAGGAAAATTAGCTCAATCGAATAATGTTATTACCATTTTCTTATTTTTTTCCCCAAGAGGGTAGCCGTGGGTTTGCCAGTGGGAAGCAAAGCGGGTCCTAATGGGCTTGTCCCCAGGCCTTCTTAGGGGTCCAGGGGGAGCCGGCCGCTTCCACCTCCCTCCTGCAGCCTGGGAGGGGGTCGCCCGGACCGGCCCTCCCTGTGCCTCTCGACCTGCCCGCCTTGCAAGGAGATGGTGTGAAGTCATGTCCCTTACCTCCCATATGTCCTGCTTGCTCTCTGACTCTGCAACAGGAGCCGGAGTTTAAACCCAAGTCTTGTCGTTCAGCAGCCTGCGGTGACCTTGAGCAAGCCACTCACTCTCTCTCACCATTTCTTCATCCGTAAAATGGGGATCAGAAGAGTCCCCTCCTCAGAGGGTACTTTCAGATTAAATAGTCGTCCTGCTTGCTCTCTGACTCTGCAACAGGAGCCAGAGTTTAAACCCAAGTCTTGTCGTTCAGCAGCCTGCGGTGACCTTGAGCAAGCCACTCACTCTCTCTCACCATTTCTTCATCCGTAAAATGGGGATCAGAAGAGTCCCCTCCTCAGAGGGTACTTTCAGATTAAATAGGACAGTGGTGGGAAAGCAGCTGTGGTGGTGCCTGGCAGGTTTAAAAGCTTTGACTGCACAGTTCTTGTTGGTACTAGACTTTGCAGTTAGAGGATCTGCATACACGCTCTGGGGCTTCCCAGGTGGCTCAGTGGTAAAGAATAGCTCCGCCAGTGCAGGAGACGCAGGAGCCGTGCGCTCAGTCCCTGGGTCGGGAAGACCTCCTGGGGAAGGAAATGGCAACCCACTCCAGATTCTTGCCTGGAAAATTCCATGGACAGGGGCGCCTGGAGGGCTACAGCCCACAGGGTCCCAAAGAGTCGGACATGACTGAGCGACTGAACACATACCCACACACACACATGCACTCCTGTCAGTCCAGTGGCCTGCAGGCAAGGCCAGAGTCTCGGGGAGTCTTTAATATGCTTCAGTTCAGTTCAGTCGCTCAGTCGTGTCCGACTCTTTGCGACCCCATGAATCGCCGCACGCCAGGCCTCCCTGTTCATCATCGTCTCCCGGAGTTCACTCAGACTCACGTCCATCGAGTCCGTGATGCCATCCAGCCATCTCATCCTCGGTCGTCCCCTTCTCCTCCTGCCCCCAATCCCTCCTAGCATCACNGGCCAGAACGGGTCACACAGGCTGGGAAGGGCAGGCTTCCATCTCCCTAGCAAGGAGGGGAGATGTGATACCCGTGAGCCCAGCTGGCCACCTCCACGTCCAGACACCACAGACGGGGCCAGAGGCCATTTGGCCAGTCTGGTGCATTGAGAGCAAGAATACACAAACATTTTCTAAAGGGCCAGAGAGTAAATATTTTAAGCTTTGTGACTGCAGTGACTTTGTCCCAACTGCTCACCTCTGGAAAACAGTCACAGACACTGTGTCAATAAATAGATGTGGCCGCGTTCCAATAAAACTTTTATTTACAAAAACAGATGGGCCATAGTTTGCTCAGCCTGGTGTAGAGTGAAACTATCCCTTAGAAGTCACCAATTATGTTCTTCACAAAAGCCATAGCATTCCAATTGAAATGTCTCTTTTGCCAGAGGGGAGGAGCTAGACAAAGCGGGGTGTGTGTGAAGGTGTTAAAAATGACCACAGTCAGGATTTCAGCAACCCGGATGTCAAGATGTTGAGTTTTTACCTTTGACCCACAGACGCTTAAAGAACCTCAGCTTTTCCTCTGACTTTTTCAAGAGAAGCGAACTCTCCCAGTATTCTGGAGCTGTTAGTTTCTTATTTGAAATGCAAAACATGATCATTTTAAGGCAGGGAGGAAAGAGAGCAGCTGGGTCTTTGTTTTTGTTTATCTGTTTATTTTACGAAGTATAGTTGATTTACAATGCTGTGTTAATTTCTGCTGCACAATAAAGTGATTCAGTTATACATATATATGCATTCTTTTTCCTATTATTTTTGATTATGATTTATCACAGGGTACTGAATATAGTAGGACCTTGTTGATTACCCGTTCTGTACATGCTGTTTGCATGTTAACTCCAACCACTCTCTCCATCACGCCCCAACCCTACACGCCTCGAGGCAACCACACGTCTGTTCTCTGTGTCCATGATTCTACTTCTGTTTCCTAAATAAGCTCATTTCTGTTGTTCCCTGGGTTCTGCATCTAGTCAGTGTCTTTGATATTNTCCAACCACTCTCTCCATCACGCCCCAACCCTACACGCCTCGAGGCAACCACACGTCTGTTCTCTGTGTCCATGATTCTACTTCTGTTTCCTAAATAAGCTCATTTCTGTTGTTCCCTGGGTTCTGCATCTAGGCAGTGTCTTTGATACTTGTCTTGGACTTGCCTCACCTAGTGTGGTCACCTCTAGGTCCCTTCACGTTGCTGCGAATGGCATTTCATTCTATTTTGTGGCCGAGTAATTTCATTATGCGTGCGTACCGCCGCTTCTTATTCCATTCATGTGTCCGTGTGTCAGTGGGCGTCTAGGTGACTTCCACAGCTTGGCTGTTGTAAACCGTGCTGCTGTGGGCATAGGGGTGCACGTATTTTGTCAAATAACAATGTTGCCCAGATGCAGGCCCAGCAGTGGGATTGCTGTATGGCAACCCTACTTTCAGGTTGTTGCAGTGTGTTCTTAAACGTGATTTATTTAACCTATAACCTCGGTAGTGCTGCTGTGGGCATAGGGGTGCACGTATTTTGTCAAATAACGATGTTGCCCAGATGCAGGCCCAGCAGTGGGATTGCTGTATGGCAACCCTACTTTCAGGTTGTTGCAGTGTGTTCTTAAACGTGATTTATTTAACCTATAACCTCGGTAGCCTTTATTTTCAAGCATTTCAAGTGCTCCAAAATTGCCTTTGGAAGTTTCTTAAAGGAGAAGCTGAACGAGAAATTCCTTCCTCCCCAACTGTAATTTTCCCTCTACATTTCGGAGTTCCTGCCTAAGGCTGGCTGCACAGGAAGAGGTTGCTGCTAAGTCACTCCAGTCGTGTCCAACTCTGTGCGACCCCATAGACAGCAGCCCACCAGGCTCCGCCGCCCCTGGGATTCTCCAGGCAAGAACATGTGTGTGCGTGTGTGTGTTCTGGAGGGCTGGACCATGTATGCTGTCACCTTGGGATGCCAGGCCAGGGGGCCACAGCCCCTCCTTCCCTCCTGTGATGTGCGTGGCCTGTGTGGTGTGGCTGGGGTCCTGGCTTTCCTGAGGGACATGGATTCCCAGTCCCCAAGGGCTGTGTTATCTTTCTTGGCAAAAGAAACTGCAGGCGTGAGTAAGTTTGAGATATGGCAAGGAGGAGACGATTCTCGATTCCCTTTTCGGGGCCCAATGTGACGATGAGGGTGCCTGTGGCAGTGAGGCCGCCGGGCAAGAGTCAACAAAAGGTGACGTGACGGTGGAAGTCTTGGTCTTGCTGCTGACTTTGAAGATACAGGAAGGGGCACCAGCTAGGAATTCTGTGGCTTCTAGAAGCTGAAGAAGGTGAAGAGAAGGACTCAGCCCTAAAGCCTTGAGAAGGAACAAGATCTCGCCCACACCTCGGTTTTAGCCCAGCGAAGCAAATTGCTTATAGAGTTCTGCCCCAAGGCCACAGAAATGGCACCCAGAACCAAGGTCATCTCTGAAGCTGACTGAGCCCCCTTGTAGCCATCACCCCAAAAGCCCCTGATCATCACCAGCCAGCTCCTTGACCCCATAGTAGGCAAAAATGCCCTCTCCGGTGCTCACCCTAACTGGTCACTGAAGGCCACCTTTCCAGGAGGAACTTTGTCCTGAAGCTATAAAAACTGGCTACTAACCCGCGGAAGGGGCCAGCTCTCCCTGGTCTGTGTGCTCACAGTGCCCTCACTCTCTCTGCTCTTTGCTCTTAATAGACACACTCCCTTCTGAAATGCTCTGTGTCCGGAAATTCTTTTCCAGTCTGCCCTCGGACTGCCCCAACATTGTTGAGCTTCTGGAATCCAGAAGGATAAGTTAGTAAATTGGCTTGTTGTGAGCCATGACGTCTGTAGTCATCTGTTACAGTTACGTTAGGAAACAAGTCAAGGTGGAGAGAAGAAAGAGCCTATAACTAAACCCCTCCAAGAAATCCCAAAATGAACCTAAGGGGTATTCCGGGGGCCCGTCTGTCTCGTGGTAGCACCAGCTACACTGGCGGAGGAGAAGAGTTTAGTGTGGGAGGCGGGGTGGGGTGGGGCGCTCAAGTCCACAGCAGGCTCTCCAGCCAGAGATGGAGTCGGAAAAGTGTCAGTCACGTGGCTAACTTATTTGTTGTGACTTTCTCTCTGGACAAACAGAACATAACTACAGAAGCTGCAGCGGGTGTTAGACTAGCTGCTGTCAATTACACACCCAAGTTAATTTCTCTTTGGCTTGCAAACTTTCTTCTTCTCCCGCTGAAAACGCTCAGCACACAAATACCCGCCAAGCCCTTAGGTCTCAGGGGCTGTGATTTCAGCCAAACTTCAACCTGCCTTCTCCACGTGCAGATGGATGGAGACCTAGGAAAGGGGGGTGAGCAGGGGAGGTCAGAGATGTTGGAACAACTTCTTACGTCAGAGCAGGGGAAAACCTCAGCTTGGACCTGGCTGCTCCCTTGGAAACGTTCCTCGGGAGAGCATAAGGCTGCTAATATTTGAGTTTAACCGAGAAGGCCTCGCTGTGTGTGGCTGGAACCACACAACGAAGATTTCGCAATTTATGCTACCCATCTGCTGTTGTTCAGTCGCTCCGTCGTGTCCGACTCTTTGCAGTCCCGTGGACTGCAGCAGGATCTCTCCAACCATCTCATCCACTGCTGCCCCCTTCTCCTTTTGCCTTCAACTGTTCTAGGAAAAGATGGTACTCAAGCATATTTTTTTTTTTTTAAAGAAAACCCAACATAGAGTTTGGGATTTGCAGATGCAAACTATTATATAGAGAATGGATAAGCAGTGAGGTCCTATTATATAACACAGGGAGCTATACTAAATATCCTGAGATAAACCAAAATGGGAAAGAATGTGAAAAAGAGTGTGTATATATATACGTAACATATAAAACTTTATTTTTATATTAAAAAACTTTATAAACATATATATATATGCACATAACTTTTTATGAGTCACCTTGCTATGAGTAGAAACTGACACAGCATTGTATATTTCAATAAGAAAAAATTTTTTTTAAAAACCTGACATGTTTAGAATATTAAGAAGCTCTCACTGTCTGGGGGAGAGGGGGTCCCTCGGTAATCCGAGGATCTGGCGCTGGGGAGGCTCTCAGAGCTGGTTTAGGTCCTGCGCAAATACTGTGGATTAGTGGGATATTGGCCCATGAAACATGTAGCTCCAGCCAGCTACCAGAGTATTTTGAGAGCTGCCAGTGCGCTTAATGCCACTGGAGTCTGAATAACATGTTTTGGAACAGGCGTTCAGGCAGACTTGAATTTCATTTGGAAAGAATCTGGAGCAAGATGGTTTTCTTGGGGGATTAGTTGCTGCTGAGAAATTGAAAAGCCAGCATCCTGCGTTACACTCATCTGGGAAGTCTCCAGAGAGGCGGGACCCCACAGGAACTCGCCATTGCTGCAGCCGCTTCCCCCCACAACGGCTGGGGCGACGTCAGGAGCCAGCAGTCATGGTGAGTACCGTGTAAAACGCCATGGCCCAAGCGCCTCTGACCTCTGGGCCAGCGAGAGGGTTTGCAGAGTCTCTGGGGACACGGCTGCCTTCAGCGCCTGTCAAGACTGCCGTCACCGCCCGGGCCTGTGATCCTCTAGTCTCTGCCCTTCGGAACCCCTGCGACTTCTCCTGTCCTGGGACTGTGGTTATAAATGGAAACAGAGGCCGGAAACTCTGCGCTGAGTGTCCTCAGGTCCCCGAAACCTTTTGTGTGACGTTCTCTGCTGCTCCTGTCTCAGCCTGAAGCCACCTGTTCAGCCCTGACCCTCCGGGGGCCAATGTCCTGCTGGCTGCTCACGTGACATCCGACCATGTGAGTGTCTCGTTGCTGCGGCAACAAGACAGATGACCACAAGGTTAGTGGCTGAAAAAACACCCACGTGTTACCTTCCAGCTCTGCAAAGAGACTTCAGACTCAGCGTGACTCAGCTGGTGTCCTGCTCGGGGCCTCACAAGTCCAAAGCTGAAGGACCAGAAGCACTGTGTTCCCTTTTGGAAACTGTATCCACTTCCGAAGGCTGCTGTGACAAAGGACCACGGACTAGGCGGCTTCAGTTCCGCTCAGTTCAGTCGCTCAGTCGTGTCCGACTCTTTGCGACCCCATGAACCGCAGCACGCCAGGCCTCCCTGTCCATCACCAACTCCCGGAGTTTACTCAGACTCGTCTCCATTGAGTCGGTGATGCCATCCAACCATCTCATCCTCTGTTGTCCCCTTCGCCTCCTGCCTTCAATCTTTCCCAGCATCAGGTGGCTTAAAACAACAGAAGTTGATGTTTTTGCAGTTTTCGAGGCCAGCGTCTGAGATCAAAGTATCAGCAGTGTGATGCCTGCTCAGAAGGCCCTTCGGGAGAATCCTTTCTTGCTCCTGGGGCTACTAGTGGCTCCAGGCATCCCCTGGCTTGCGGCCACACCACTCCAGTCTCTGTCTTCATCTGCGTCTTCCGTCTCTTACGAGGGTATCTGTTGTTGGATTTCAGGCCCACCCTAAATCTAGGAGGATCCCATTTTGATATCTTGAACTTAACCACATCTGGCAAACTCCTTTTCCCAAATAAGTTCACATTTACAGGGTCTGAGGGTTAGGATGTAGAGATAACTTTTGGGGGGTCACCATTCACTCCAGCCTGGTGGCTCAGATGGTAAAGCATCCACCTGCAATACAGGAGACCTGACTTCAATTCCTGGGTGGGGAAGAGCCTCTGGAGAAGGGAAGAGCTACCCAATCCTGTATTCTTGGCTGGAGAGTTTCATAGACAAAGGAGCCTGGTGGGCTGCAGTCCATGGGGTCTGAAGGCGTCGGACACAGCTGAGCGACTAGCAGTTTCTCGTTCACTCCAGCCACTCCGGCTGCCTGGCTATGGTTACCACCACTACCCTCTACACACAACAATTCAGAGCAACCCAGGTATTTTACTAGGTTTTATCAGGCAAATCTCTCACACTTATTCTGATGTCACATCTGAAAGATCTCCAGTGTGGAAGGGCAGCATTTTCAGGAACATGATGTGGAATTGCGTTCTGTTCACTGAAATCAGTTGCCTTCTATTCAAGGTATAGGTGTGAAACCCAGATTAATCAGCAACCACCAGGTTAAATCGGGTAGCACCTGCTAGGATGTTTGCTTTGGATTGGCTTGCCGTTGAGGTTTGAGCTCAATTGCTCCTTCATGTCAGGCAATCAATGCAATGCTTGTTTAAAAGAAATACTTGCCAGCCTGGAAGTCTGGGAATGAGGAGGAAAGTTTTTCTCACATGAACTGATCTATCCTCTATTTTATTTTGATAAGCCCTGCACAGTAAACCCCTGAAGACCTTGGAACTTATCATTTACTCACTTACTTCTAATTATGATCTTTTCTCTTTTTTTAAAGGCTGGTCTTCAGAGCAAACAAGAATTGAGTTACAAGTTGTGGTCTGTGCCTGGCTCTTCGCCCGGGGCCAGCAGCTCAGGGCGGCCTCACAGGCAGAGGCAAGCATGCAACTCAGGGCTCTCATTTCCAGCTATTTGAGTCCTCCATCCAAGTGTCCTTTCCTGTTAGTAAACAGAGGCCGGTGACCTAATCCTGATGCTGCCGGGAAGGACGTTGCCACAGCTCTGGGTGCCTGTCACTACCGGCCACAGACATAGATGGGGACTCCACCACCTCTGGGAGGCCCTGGGCAGACTTCCTGCTGAGGCCCCCAGGTTGGGATGCTGTCCAGGCAGTGAGGGAGCAGAACGCAGTCTGGAGGAGTCGCGGCTGTCTCCCTGCCCATCACATCCCCAGTCCTACCCATCAGCCCATACTCGCTTCCCTTTCTCTGCACCGCATCCTGGCAACACCCTCCTTGCCCTCCTCTCCCTAGCTGCCCGCCTCCTCTCCCTGGCTGCCCTGCCGGCTGCCAGAGTGAAGCTGCTAAAACATGAGCCCTTTGAGCAGATCAGTGGCTCCCGCGTCCCTTGTGGAGACCAGCCGGCTCTCTGTGGACCCCCGTCAGCTTCCCCGCTGCTGGCCTGTTTGCTCAGCACCCTCTGCCTGGAGGAACCACTCTTCCCAGAAAACCTCGTGGCTCCCTCTTCAGCACCTTGCCAACTCCCCCTGGGCTGTCCCGAATTGGAATTGCAGCCCCTCCACCAGCCCCTTCTTCCCAGTGCTCTTGCTCATCATTCTCTTATGTATTTGTTTTTAAATTGCTGGCTGTGCCGCAGGGCATGAGGGATCTTAGTTCTCTGGCCCAGGGACTGGACCTGTGCCCCCTGCAGTGGAAGAGCGGACCCCTAACTACGGGGCCGCCAGGGAAGACCCTCTCGGTTTTGGCGATGATGCAACTCATCCTCACATGATGGGGATTTCCTAACAGCTGCCCCTCTGAGCCCCACTGAGTGGACGCTCTCGGGGAAGAGCGAGTTGCGGGGCGCCGTTTCTTGTGCTGCTGCTGCTGCCCCAGGGCCCACCGAGCACCCAGAGGCTCCGTGAGCGCTCGGTCATGTGGGCTGAATGAATGAAGCTGAGCCTGCGGGAACGCACGAAGTGGCGGCCTTGGCCAGTGTCCCGGCAACCCGACGGTTCAGAAACGGCCTTGTCATTTCTCTCTGGAATGAGTCATCATGGGCCTCGGGGCCTCACGATTGAGTCTTCCTCCCTCGTTGCCCACAGGCTTTTTTTAAAATGATGAAAGGCCGGATCATGTGAGGTCACCCTGGGTTGTGCACTCTTCCAGCCCTGCGTGTAGCACGGATGGCGTAATTTTCCAGGCACTCATTGAGGGAGGCAGTAGGTTTCCACCAAGAAGAAGGAAGAAGCTGGTGGCAAAGTCGAGAGTGGGATTTTCCCCGGGGAAATTCAGGGATGGCTGGTCCATACAGCCGGCTGCAGGCCCAGGGCTGACACCAGGGCTCTCCGGCAGGTGTGGAGCCTTCATTTAAGAATCTTCATTTAGCAGCTTCATTAAACAGAATGTTTATGGCCTATTTGAGATTACACGTTTTCAGTTGACCCTGCCCCCAGACTGACTCCTGAGAAAAGCAGCATTGTCTATGGTGTGGCTGTAAAAGTGATAGCCCCGCTCAGTTGAATGAGCTGGAGAGCAGATGTCCACGCTCACCTTTGTTTTAAAAAGGGGCTTCTAACAAACCAGCCACCTGCCTTGTAAAGCAAGCAGGCTAGACTGGGGGGGAAAGACAGGAGCTTTCATTCACATCCGCAGGTACTGCTCTTACAGAGCTGCGCTCGTTTTCTTCTTTTTTCTCATTTCTCTCCTTAAGAGAGCTGTGTGCCCAGCACAAGGATCTGCAGGGAGGGGAATGTTCTAGATTTGTCTGCGGGCTCACTGACCTCCTACAACACCTGCGGACAGGCTCGGTTTGTGTTGGGTCACAAGCTGCCTTAGAACATTGATAGCCTGTGTTGCTGTCGTTCAGTTGCTCCGTCCTGTCCGACTCTTTGCGGCCCCATGGACGGCAGCACGCCAGGCCTCCTTGTCCATCACCAACTCCCGGAGCTGGCTCAAACTCATGTCCATAGAGCTGGTGACGCCATCCAACCATCTCATCCTCTATTGCCCCCTTCTCCTCCTGACCTGAGTCTTTCCCAGCGTCAGAGTCTATTCTAGCGAGCTGGCTCTCGCTTGTGACTGCATGGCCATTGTTTACGGGTCCTCTGAAGCGTGCATCACAGCGGACGGCAAACTTACAGATTCCAAAGCCCAAGACTCGAGCTCACCTTTGACCTCCACTGACCGGCCACATGGCCAGAGGAGAGCTCCTTAGCTTCTCTGGTCCTGTTTCTATAAAATGGGTCCATTCAGTGCCAGCCCACAGAGCTATGACAGGAACTAACTGCAAGAATTTGTGTAAATCACCGAGCACCGTCCTGGCATGAAGGAGGCCTTTGGTGCATGGTGGCCACTGCTAGCTGAGTTCCTGCGGGCATCTTAGTCTGGAAGCTGTAGGAACTGGGGGACTCTGGGGGACTGGGAACTGGGGGGCTCCAGCTGCTGGACAACCAGGGAACCTGGAAGCAGAGCTAGCACAGGCCTACCTCCGGAGCTCAGAGCTCTGGGCTCCTCGGCTTCTGGAAGGCCTGCTCTGTGGCCTTGTTCTGCAGCCCAGGGAGCAGCATGTTTGGCGTCACTGTTCCCTGCTGTTGGACTTCCCCATTGGCTGAGACGGTAAAGAATCTGCCTGCAGTCCAGCTGGTTCAGGCTCCATGCCTGGGTCAGCAAGATCCCCTAGAGAAGGGAATGGCAACCCACTGCAGTATTCCTGCCTGGGAAGTCCCATGGGCAGAGGAGCCTGGCGGGCTACAGGCCGTGGTGTTGCAAGAGTCGGACCCGACCGAGCCACCAACACTTTTACATCCCTGCTGTTGTTCAGTAGCTAAGTCCTGTCCGACCCCATGGACTGTCGCCCCCCAGGCTCCTCTGTCCATGGGATTCTCCAGGCAAGAATACTGGAGTGGGTTGCCATTTCCTTCTCCAGGGAATCCTCCAGGCCCAGGGCTTGAACCCACATCTCCCACATTGGCAGGTGACTTCTTTACCTTATCATTAGTCAGGAGCTTGTTAAGGATGATTCCACAGCCAGGGTCAATTTCCTGCCTCCACCACAGGGTCCTCTGTGCCCAGCCCCCCGGCTCACAGGGTCAGTCGCTGGTGGTGGACAGGAGGCCCTGACAAGTCTGGCCTTGCCTCCTGCAGAAACTGGCCTCTCTGCTCGTGGACACCCCACCTTTCAGCTCTGTCTTCTCTGGACCTAGAGTAGGATCTGGCCTTACAGGCAGAAACTGGACACAGTGAGCAGGACCCAGAGCAAAAGGAAAAGGGGAGACTCCACACTCAAAAAGGATTCAGCATTTCAAGATAGTGACGGAGCATCAGAACAAAACTGGGCCCTTCTGGGGATGGCATCCTGTGCCATGAGGCCAGAGCTGTTTGGAGGCAAGAAATGTGTCTTGGGTCGAATTAAATAGATGTAATTCGGTGTGTTTATATGCATACGGATCCCAGTGAGCCTACTGTTTCACAGCAGGGTGATGCGTGAGCCTTAGGCCCACAGCTGCTGGTTGGGTTGAGCTCTCATCTAGTTTGGTGCCATTCAGCTGAGCACACAGTATAGCCTCTAGGAAAACCTGATGCTCAGGACACAGCCCAAAGGATTCAATCTGATTGGTTAGGGTGGACACCGGGCATTGGGGGTTTTAATCCTGCTTCCCCTCTGCCCCATTGAAGGGACTCTCAAGAGTCTTCTCCAGCACCACAGTTTGAAAGCATCAGTTCTTCAGTGTTTAGCCTTCTTTATGGTCCAACACACACATTCATACATGACTACTGGAAAAACCATAGCTTTGATTATACGAACTTTTGTTAGCAAAGTGATGTCTCTGCTTTTTAATATGCTGTCTAGGTTTGTCATGGTTTGGACTGCAAGGAGATCCAATCAGTCAGTCCTAAAGGAAATCAAACTCTGACTATTCATTGAAAGGACTGATCCTGAAGTTGAAGCTCCAATACTTTGGCCACCTGCTGCGAAGAGCCGACTCAT
>SJYX01009901.1:455188-473357 GCA_006410675.1 Oreotragus oreotragus
CAGCACGCCAGGCCTCCCTGTCCATCACCAACTCCCGGAGTTCACTCAGACTCGTCTCCATTGAGTCGGTGATGCCATCCAACCATCTCATCCTCTGTTGTCCCCTTCGCCTCCTGCCTTCAATCTTTCCCAGCATCAGGTGGCTTAAAACAACAGAAGTTGATGTTTTTGCAGTTTTCGAGGCCAGCGTCTGAGATCAAAGTATCAGCAGTGTGATGCCTGCTCAGAAGGCCCTTCGGGAGAATCCTTTCTTGCTCCTGGGGCTACTAGTGGCTCCAGGCATCCCCTGGCTTGCGGCCACACCACTCCAGTCTCTGTCTTCATCTGCGTCTTCCGTCTCTTACGAGGGTATCTGTTGTTGGATTTCAGGCCCACCCTAAATCTAGGAGGATCCCATTTTGATATCTTGAACTTAACCACATCTGGCAAACTCCTTTTCCCAAATAAGTTCACATTTACAGGGTCTGAGGGTTAGGATGTAGAGATAACTTTTGGGGGGTCACCATTCACTCCAGCCTGGTGGCTCAGATGGTAAAGAATCCACCTGCAATACAGGAGACCTGACTTCAATTCCTGGGTGGGGAAGAGCCTCTGGAGAAGGGAAGAGCTACCCAATCCTGTATTCTTGGCTGGAGAGTTTCATAGACAAAGGAGCCTGGTGGGCTGCAGTCCATGGGGTCTGAAGGCGTCGGACACAGCTGAGCGACTAGCAGTTTCACGTTCACTCCAGCCACTCCGGCTGCCTGGCTATGGTTACCACCACTACCCTCTACACACAACAATTCAGAGCAACCCAGGTATTTTACTAGGTTTTATCAGGCAAATCTCTCACACTTATTCTGATGTCACATCTGAAAGATCTCCAGTGTGGAAGGGCAGCATTTTCAGGAACATGATGTGGAATTGCGTTCTGTTCACTGAAATCAGTTGCCTTCTATTCAAGGTATAGGTGTGAAACCCAGATTAATCAGCAACCACCAGGTTAAATCGGGTAGCACCTGCTAGGATGTTTGCTTTGGATTGGCTTGCCGTTGAGGTTTGAGCTCAATTGCTCCTTCATGTCAGGCAATCAATGCAATGCTTGTTTAAAAGAAATACTTGCCAGCCTGGAAGTCTGGGAATGAGGAGGAAAGTTTTTCTCACATGAACTGATCTATCCTCTATTTTATTTTGATAAGCCCTGCACAGTAAACCCCTGAAGACCTTGGAACTTATCATTTACTCACTTACTTCTAATTATGATCTTTTCTCTTTTTTTAAAGGCTGGTCTTCAGAGCAAACAAGAATTGAGTTACAAGTTGTGGTCTGTGCCTGGATCTTCGCCCGGGGCCAGCAGCTCAGGGCGGCCTCACAGGCAGAGGCAAGCATGCAACTCAGGGCTCTCATTTCCAGCTATTTGAGTCCTCCATCCAAGTGTCCTTTCCTGTTAGTAAACAGAGGCCGGTGACCTAATCCTGATGCTGCCGGGAAGGACGTTGCCACAGCTCTGGGTGCCTGTCACTACCGGCCACAGACATAGATGGGGACTCCACCACCTCTGGGAGGCCCTGGGCAGACTTCCTGCTGAGGCCCCCAGGTTGGGATGCTGTCCAGGCAGTGAGGGAGCAGAACGCAGTCTGGAGGAGTCGCGGCTGTCTCCCTGCCCATCACATCCCCAGTCCTACCCATCAGCCCATACTCGCTTCCCTTTCTCTGCACCGCATCCTGGCAACACCCTCCTTGCCCTCCTCTCCCTAGCTGCCCGCCTCCTCTCCCTGGCTGCCCTGCCGGCTGCCAGAGTGAAGCTGCTAAAACATGAGCCCTTTGAGCAGATCAGTGGCTCCCGCGTCCCTTGTGGAGACCAGCCGGCTCTCTGTGGACCCCCGTCAGCTTCCCCGCTGCTGGCCTGTTTGCTCAGCACCCTCTGCCTGGAGGAACCACTCTTCCCAGAAAACCTCGTGGCTCCCTCTTCAGCACCTTGCCAACTCCCCCTGGGCTGTCCCGAATTGGAATTGCAGCCCCTCCACCAGCCCCTTCTTCCCAGTGCTCTTGCTCATAATTCTCTTATGTATTTGTTTTTAAATTGCTGGCTGTGCCGCAGGGCATGAGGGATCTTAGTTCTCTGGCCCAGGGACTGGACCTGTGCCCCCTGCAGTGGAAGAGCGGACCCCTAACTACGGGGCCGCCAGGGAAGACCCTCTCGGTTTTGGCGATGATGCAACTCATCCTCACATGATGGGGATTTCCTAACAGCTGCCCCTCTGAGCCCCACTGAGTGGACGCTCTCGGGGAAGAGCGAGTTGCGGGGCGCCGTTTCTTGTGCTGCTGCTGCTGCCCCAGGGCCCACCGAGCACCCAGAGGCTCCGTGAGCGCTCGGTCATGTGGGCTGAATGAATGAAGCTGAGCCTGCGGGAACGCACGAAGTGGCGGCCTTGGCCAGTGTCCCGGCAACCCGACGGTTCAGAAACGGCCTTGTCATTTCTCTCTGGAATGAGTCATCATGGGCCTCGGGGCCTCACGATTGAGTCTTCCTCCCTCGTTGCCCACAGGCTTTTTTTAAAATGATGAAAGGCCGGATCATGTGAGGTCACCCTGGGTTGTGCACTCTTCCAGCCCTGCGTGTAGCACGGATGGCGTAATTTTCCAGGCACTCATTGAGGGAGGCAGTAGGTTTCCACCAAGAAGAAGGAAGAAGCTGGTGGCAAAGTCGAGAGTGGGATTTTCCCCGGGGAAATTCAGGGATGGCTGGTCCATACAGCCGGCTGCAGGCCCAGGGCTGACACCAGGGCTCTCCGGCAGGTGTGGAGCCTTCATTTAAGAATCTTCATTTAGCAGCTTCATTAAACAGAATGTTTATGGCCTATTTGAGATTACACGTTTTCAGTTGACCCTGCCCCCAGACTGACTCCTGAGAAAAGCAGCATTGTCTATGGTGTGGCTGTAAAAGTGATAGCCCCGCTCAGTTGAATGAGCTGGAGAGCAGATGTCCACGCTCACCTTTGTTTTAAAAAGGGGCTTCTAACAAACCAGCCACCTGCCTTGTAAAGCAAGCAGGCTAGACTGGGGGGGAAAGACAGGAGCTTTCATTCACATCCGCAGGTACTGCTCTTACAGAGCTGCGCTCGTTTTCTTCTTTTTTCTCATTTCTCTCCTTAAGAGAGCTGTGTGCCCAGCACAAGGATCTGCAGGGAGGGGAATGTTCTAGATTTGTCTGCGGGCTCACTGACCTCCTACAACACCTGCGGACAGGCTCGGTTTGTGTTGGGTCACAAGCTGCCTTAGAACATTGATAGCCTGTGTTGCTGTCGTTCAGTTGCTCCGTCCTGTCCGACTCTTTGCGGCCCCATGGACGGCAGCACGCCAGGCCTCCTTGTCCATCACCAACTCCCGGAGCTGGCTCAAACTCATGTCCATAGAGCTGGTGACGCCATCCAACCATCTCATCCTCTATTGCCCCCTTCTCCTCCTGACCTGAGTCTTTCCCAGCGTCAGAGTCTATTCTAGCGAGCTGGCTCTCGCTTGTGACTGCATGGCCATTGTTTACGGGTCCTCTGAAGCGTGCATCACAGCGGACGGCAAACTTACAGATTCCAAAGCCCAAGACTCGAGCTCACCTTTGACCTCCACTGACCGGCCACATGGCCAGAGGAGAGCTCCTTAGCTTCTCTGGTCCTGTTTCTATAAAATGGGTCCATTCAGTGCCAGCCCACAGAGCTATGACAGGAACTAACTGCAAGAATTTGTGTAAATCACCGAGCACCGTCCTGGCATGAAGGAGGCCTTTGGTGCATGGTGGCCACTGCTAGCTGAGTTCCTGCGGGCATCTTAGTCTGGAAGCTGTAGGAACTGGGGGACTCTGGGGGACTGGGAACTGGGGGGCTCCAGCTGCTGGACAACCAGGGAACCTGGAAGCAGAGCTAGCACAGGCCTACCTCCGGAGCTCAGAGCTCTGGGCTCCTCGGCTTCTGGAAGGCCTGCTCTGTGGCCTTGTTCTGCAGCCCAGGGAGCAGCATGTTTGGCGTCACTGTTCCCTGCTGTTGGACTTCCCCATTGGCTGAGACGGTAAAGAATCTGCCTGCAGTCCAGCTGGTTCAGGCTCCATGCCTGGGTCAGCAAGATCCCCTAGAGAAGGGAATGGCAACCCACTGCAGTATTCCTGCCTGGGAAGTCCCATGGGCAGAGGAGCCTGGCGGGCTACAGGCCGTGGTGTTGCAAGAGTCGGACCCGACCGAGCCACCAACACTTTTACATCCCTGCTGTTGTTCAGTAGCTAAGTCCTGTCCGACCCCATGGACTGTCGCCCCCCAGGCTCCTCTGTCCATGGGATTCTCCAGGCAAGAATACTGGAGTGGGTTGCCATTTCCTTCTCCAGGGAATCCTCCAGGCCCAGGGCTTGAACCCACATCTCCCACATTGGCAGGTGACTTCTTTACCTTATCATTAGTCAGGAGCTTGTTAAGGATGATTCCACAGCCAGGGTCACTTTCCTGCCTCCACCACAGGGTCCTCTGTGCCCAGCCCCCCGGCTCACAGGGTCAGTCGCTGGTGGTGGACAGGAGGCCCTGACAAGTCTGGCCTTGCCTCCTGCAGAAACTGGCCTCTCTGCTCGTGGACACCCCACCTTTCAGCTCTGTCTTCTCTGGACCTAGAGTAGGATCTGGCCTTACAGGCAGAAACTGGACACAGTGAGCAGGACCCAGAGCAAAAGGAAAAGGGGAGACTCCACACTCAAAAAGGATTCAGCATTTCAAGATAGTGACGGAGCATCAGAACAAAACTGGGCCCTTCTGGGGATGGCATCCTGTGCCATGAGGCCAGAGCTGTTTGGAGGCAAGAAATGTGTCTTGGGTCGAATTAAATAGATGTAATTCGGTGTGTTTATATGCATACGGATCCCAGTGAGCCTACTGTTTCACAGCAGGGTGATGCGTGAGCCTTAGGCCCACAGCTGCTGGTTGGGTTGAGCTCTCATCTAGTTTGGTGCCATTCAGCTGAGCACACAGTATAGCCTCTAGGAAAACCTGATGCTCAGGACACAGCCCAAAGGATTCAATCTGATTGGTTAGGGTGGACACCGGGCATTGGGGGTTTTAATCCTGCTTCCCCTCTGCCCCATTGAAGGGACTCTCAAGAGTCTTCTCCAGCACCACAGTTTGAAAGCATCAGTTCTTCAGTGTTCAGCCTTCTTTATGGTCCAACACACACATTCATACATGACTACTGGAAAAACCATAGCTTTGATTATACGGACTTTTGTTAGTAAAGTGATGTCTCTGCTTTTTAATATGCTGTCTAGGTTTGTCATGGTTTGGACTGCAAGGAGATCCAATCAGTCAGTCCTAAAGGAAATCAAACTCTGACTATTCATTGAAAGGACTGATCCTGAAGTTGAAGCTCCAATACTTTGGCCACCTGCTGCGAAGAGCCGACTCATATTGGAAAAGACCCTGACCCTGGAAAAGATTGAAGGCAGGAGGAGATGGGGAAGACAGAGGACGAGATGGTTGGATGGCATCACCAACTCAAGAGACATAGATTTGAGCAAACTCTGGGAGATGGTGAAGGACAGGGAAGCCTGGAATTCTGCAGTCCGTGGGGCTGCCCAGAGTTAGACGTGACTTAGTGACTGAACAATAACCCCTCTGCTCAATGGGTGGACTCCATGTGAGTCAAGGTTGACGTCAACAGACCCAGTGAGATGGGGTCCACTATGAAGCATACCTTTCCTCTTCCCTTAGCAACAAAGACAGAATTAGGGGAGAAGGCAATGGCACCCCACTCCAGTACTCTTGCCTGGAAAATCCCATGGACGGAGGAGCCTGGTAGGCTGCAGTCCAAGGGGTCACTAAGAGTCAGACACAGCTGAACGACTTCAATTTCACTCTTCACTTTCATGCATTGGAGAAGGAAATGGCAACCCACTCCAGTAGGTTGCCTGGAGAATCCCAGGGTCGGGGGAGCCTTGTGGGCTGCCGTCTATGGTGTCGCACAGAATCAGACACGACTGAAGCGACTTAACAGCAACAGCAACAGGGTAAACATTATTACCTACTATGAGTAGTGGTTTTCTTCATTTCTCTTTTTAAAAGTTTTTATTTGAGTACAGTTGATTTATAATGCTATGTTAGTAGTAGTTTTAAGTTGAAGCAAAATACATATAATGTAACTTGTCCCATCTTAACCATTTTTAAGTGTGCATTTCAATGGCATTAATTGCTTTCACACTGTCATGTAACCATCACCACTTTTCACATCCAGAACTTCTTCATCCCACGAAACTGAAAATCCATGTTCCTTAAACACTGACACCCCATTGCCTCCTTGCCCAGCCCCTGGCAGGTACCATTCTACTTTCTATGTCTATGAATGTGATACTCCAGGTCCTTCATGGAAATGGAATCACACAGTATTTGTCTTTCTGTGGCCGGTTTAGTTCACTGAGCACAGTGTCCTCAAGTCTCCCCTTGTTGGAGCCCACGTTAGGACTTCCTTCCTTTTTAAGGCTAAATTCTATATCTCCCCTGTTTCGTCTAAGCTAGTCATCTGTCGATGGACATTTGGTTCGCTTCCACCATTTGACTACCGCAGACAAACATAATTTTTATAACAGTGAGGTTGGATCGTGACCCCCATTCACAGAGAGGAACACTGAGGCTGAGAGTGAGGGCAGCTTGTTCACACAAGCTGAGAGGCAGACTCCAACCCCAAGACTGTCTTCTCAAGGGCCCTTTTTCTCCATCTTTTCAGACTTGCTTTTATTCCTACCGAAGGATTTTCATTTTTTTTTAGCACAAAGGTAAACAATGACTATTTACCCAATGAGCAGCTTAGTCGTGTTCCTCTTTCACGTCCAGCGGGTGAGCTGGTACTGGCAGGAGACTGGAGAGCACTCAGGTGCCCTCTTATTGGAGTCCTGTGGGCACCTGGCCACTTGGACCTGGGGGCTCGCTGGGCAGGTGAGTAGGCTGAGGAGCCTTGTGTTTCTCCAGGGCTCTGGTGAGGATGTGGGGAGGCCAGACACAGGGGAGGTGCCACAGCAGAGCTGGGGGCTACTGTGAGGATTCTTCTGCAATGGCCTTCATATTTTATTAACACCTTTCAAATGCAATGGGAAAGGCAGGGCCTGCGCCATCTACCCTGAGCCAATGAATATTAACAAGTGAGGCTGACATGGGTGATTTGATTCTCCCTGAGTACTGGTTTCCTCACCCTTAAACAGAGATCACACTGCCTGCCTGCGGGGCTCTTGGGAACATCAAGCTGATGCTGGAGTTTCAGCAGCCAAGATGACACAGTGCATGCTTGTTCCGTCACGTCAGTCGTGGCCAACTCTTTGCAACCCCGTGGACTATAGTGTACCAGGCTCCTCTGTCCATGAGATTCCCCAGGCCAGAACACTGGAGTGGGTTGCCATGCCCTCCTCCAGGGGACCTTCCCAACCCAGGGATCGAACCTGTGTCTCTTGCAGCTCCTGTACCAAAGGTGGGTTCTTTACTGCCGAGCCACCAGGGAAGCCCCCGGGGTGGCATCAGTACCCTCCAGTCAGAGCACACCAAGGCCTCCTGCCTTGGGGACACACGTTTTTAATTATTAATGTTTCAGTGTGTATATTTTGAACACAGTCATCTATTTTTATGCCCAAAAGAATGGAAAGTTTTCTTTATTCATATTTGGAAGGAATATTGGTTCTGTGTAACCGATGTATTTGTCTTCTTTATTTGACATGAAAGATAGTGGGACATTGCTTTCTCCAAAAGTTTTGAGACATAAAGCAGGGACCCTTCCCCAAATCTCTTATAAATGTGGGAAAGTGAAAAAAAAGGAAAGAGGGGAAAGTTTAGGTTTTCTAATTTTTCCATTTTTCAAAATTTGAACTCTTCTGACCTTTCTTAGTTTTGCTGATCCTTCAGTGAGTCTAAAGAAGACCTAATTAGGAATGGAAATCTCTGGAATAAGCTTAAAATAGTATGTGTGTGTTCTGTTGGCATTTCCCCAAAGACCCTAAAGCATATCTTCAATGTCAATTTCTGTAAAAGATCGAGTTTGGAACTGGAACTCAGAGTTACTAATAGAGGTCGTGGCCTCCACTGGTCATTTCTTGTTCAAAGGTGGGAGGTTAAGTGTCCATTTCCTTCCAGGCCGCGCTCCTGGCCAAGGCTCCGTCCACATGGTTAATAGGCAAAAGTGGGCAGCATGGGGGCAGACATGACCTGCATGTCTCTGCACATCCATGGGTTTTGCTGCCGTGTCATCACCAACTGGTGATACAGAGCATGGTTTAGAGGGGAGGGAAACCAAGCTGCTGTCCCAGTGTGGTTGCTGATGGGGTGCACGGTCAACATGGCCCCCTATAGGGTTGGTGATGGGGTGTGCAGCCGACCTACCCCCCATAGGGTTGATGATGGGGTACATGGTCAACATGGTCCCTTATAGAGTTGGTGACAGGGTGCATGGTCAACATACCCCCCATAGCAATCACACAGATCACTACAACAAATAAGCATGAAAAAAATGGAAATCTTGCAGAAACTGCCAAGAATGTGGCAGAGAGACATGAAGTGAGCAAACGCTACTGGAAAAATGGTGCCCATAGACTTGCTCAATGCAGGGTTGCCACAAACTTGAATTCATAAAATGCAGTCTCTGCAAAGCACAATAGAACAAGGTCTGCCTTCACTTCAAATGATTAAAAACAGCAACTGAAATACTGACACCTGAGTGTTCACAGCAGCTGTAATTCACAGTAGCCAGTGGCTCAACTCAAAATGTCCATCAATGGCCGGAGGAGTAAGCAACCCCACAGAATGGATGTATTTGTCCTCCCAATAGGGGGCTTCCCTGATGGCTCAGCAGTAAAGACTCTGCCCGCAGTGAAGGAGACACAGGAGATGGGGGCTCGCTGGGTTTGATCCCTGGGTCTATAATGGAATATTACTTAGATATAAAAAGAAATGAAGTTTTCTGATGCACACTCCTGTGTGGGTGAACCTCAAGAGAATTCTGCAGAGAGAAAAAAACACAAAAGACCGCATAATGTATGACTGCATTTATTTGGAACATCTAGAATGGGTAGATGCTAAGGAGCAGAGAGGGAGTTGGTGGTTGTCAGGGGCTGCGGGGAGGGAGGGGTGGGGAGCGGCTGCTTGGTGGAGGGGTGGGCACATTCTTCTCAGGGCTCAATGCCAACGCGTTCAATGCCACTGAATTGTCTAAAGTGATTTCCAAATGAGCTTCACCTCAGTGATAAAGCACAGGGGATGCTACTTAGCGCTCTGCGGTAACCTAAAGGGGCAGGAAATCCAGTTTAGGAGGGGATATGTGGATGTGCATGGCTGATTCACTTTGTGGTTCAGTAGAAATGAACACAACCTTGTAAAGCGACTATGCCTGTGTGCTCCGTCGCTCAGGCCTGTCGGACTCTTTGTGACCCCATGGACTGTAGCCCGCCAGGCTCCTCTCTCCGTGGGACTCTCCAGGCAAGAACACTGGAGTGGGCTGCCATGCCCTCCTCCAGGGGATCTTCCCGACCCGGGGATCGAACCCGAGTCTCTTACATCTGCTGCATTGGCAGGTGAACGCTTTACCACTAGCACCACCTGGGAAGCGAGAAGGTGTGAACAGACCTAAAACAGGGCGTGACCAGCTCTGCATTAGCTGGACAGGTGAGATTTTCATTTTCTTCAAAACGTGGTCCCAGCCCCAGCAGGGCGAGCAGGGTCTTCAGGCTCGTGAGACATCAGAGTCTCAGCCCTTCCCCCACCCCCATCTGAATGAGAACCTGGGCTGTCCCAGGACCCACAGGTGGTTGTCACGCTGCTGGCAGGGACCGTGCAAAGGCCTGAAGCTCTGCCGCTTGACTGCATTCCCAGGCAAGGCTCCCGGATCCAGATCTGCTGGGCCTCCACGGTAAAAAGGAGACAGAAATAACCAACCTTGAAGAATTTAGCTGACTTTAGGACGCTGCACCTAACACAGTCCCACCCACACAGGCATCGCTCCATGGAAACCTATCCCATCTCTCCTAACATATGCGATTCTTAGGGACTTTTTGGAGTTACACTGGGTCTGTTTCAATTCTGATGAAATCTTCTGCTTTCAACCTCCGTATTCAGAGTTGAAATTTGACTTTCGGATCTGAAGATGCTCAGTTGGGTTTTTCTTAAACAAACGTGACCCAGGAAATCCAAAAATGTAGACAAGCAGACTTACATATAGAGATGTTTAATGAGTCACTGTGTCTGGACAATCTTTAAAGCACACTTTATAAGCAAGTGAAGTCAATGCTCACCAGCAATGAACTCTGACCGCCCCATAAACTGAGAGGGCAAGGACCACTGAGCAATACGTCACCCCCGTAATAAAACTATACTTCCTCGGGGCGGGGGCGGGGGGTGCGGCGCCAGTCCTTTCATGTGCCATCTGAGGAAAGGAAGAAAGTGGCCATTATGTTTTAATAGGATATGTTTACGAAAGCTTTTTCATAAAACCAGGTCAATATACACAGTGAACAGTCTGTCTATGTATACTCTCCAGGGTGGAGTCTAGGTTACTTTACGGTAAACATATAGAAACTTAGTGGGCTTAGATTTTTTTTCCCTCCTAATGAAGTTTTTCATTAACCCAGGCTTCGACTTTGGCTGATCCACTTATTTTGTTTCCCAGACCAGAAACGCGAGTTGGTGTCTGGACAAAACATCCCTACTCTTCACTACAAACAGAAAAGTTAAAACACTGGCTGACAGCACTGAGACTGTACTTGAGTGAATCCAAGAAAACCAGAGGTAGAAGGAAATGTTTCTGAGCTCCTAAGCAGAATAACCTTCTGAGTCATGGTGCATTGCTGGGACACAACTGAGCTGATTAAAAACTGCTGATTCTTAAATTGCACACGTATAAGTTGTTCTTCAGTCGTCTCTAAGCTTAAGATCATTTGCACTGGGTTTTCATTGCTCTAACGTGAACTGTGCCGTCTTCAGAAAATTTTCGTCGTACTATAGTACTACCGTTCTGTAGATTAAGAATAATTCCACACTGTGCGGAACTTGCAAGGACAGTGTCTTCTCCTTGCAGTTTTCAGTGGATTGCTGTTGTCTGGTCATTCAGTCATGTCCAACTCTTTGCAACTCCGTGGACTCTGTCCTGCCAGGCTCCTTTAGCCATAGGCTCATTCCAGCAGGAATACTGGAGTGGGTTGCCTTTTCCTTCTCCAAGGGGTTTTCCTGACCCAGGGATCCAACTCGTATCTCTTGCATCTCTTGCATTGCTGGTGGATTATTTACCACTGTGCTACCTGGGAAGCCTCTTTTGAATGGATAATCCTGGTTAATAATACGTTATTAAAAATCAAAGAACAGTGTCACATATCTTATTTTGTTACCTATGTTCTTTCAATTAGTTGAGTCACGTCTTACAGAGATGAAAGCACAAAAGTCATCCAGGGAGTTATAATCTAGCCGCTTTCTCTGAAGCAGAGAAAATTAATTGAGCGATTCAGCCTCTGCTTGATCTGTGGTGTGGATAAGGCTTGCCATGGGGTTCAGAATAAGCACAGGACACCAACTCTTGGGTAAAGACGCCCGACAGTGCCCATCAGCCACACTCCCATCAATGGGGCATTTCCCTTGTGCGTGCTAAGTCGCCTCAGTTGTGTCCGACTCTGCGACACCATGGACTGTAGCTGGCCAGGCTCCTCTGTCCATGGGATTCTCCAGGCAAGAGTCCTGGAGTGGGTTGCCTTGCCCTCCTCCAGGGGACCTTCCCAACCCAGGGCTCGAGCCCAGATTCCTATGTCTCCTTCATTGGCAGGCAGGTTCTTTACCGTTAGTGCCACCTTGGGAAGTTCATGTACCCCACCAGAAGCCAGAGTATGTCTCAAGATTCCAGTTAGAAACAAGGCCTGAGTTTGTTCTGTTCTCTGCTTTCATGTTGAGGAAATGCAGATACTGGATTAGAAAGCATGTTGCTCAATAGACATTAAAAAAGTTAAGGTCATTTAGGTCCAAAGATACTAGGGCTTAATAGCATTGATATTACCTAAACATTTGTTGAAATGATCAGGATTCCTTCGCGTATAAGTGACAGAAATTGAGAGTTCTGACTAACTCATGCAAAAATAAGTAAATAAAATTTTTAAAAAATTAAAAAGAGGAAGCTTCAGGCCCCACTGGATCCAGGGTCTCAGACGATGTCATCAGGGCTGCCTCCCTCTTCCCGGTTTCCCAGATCTTTATTTGAAACCCGATGTGCCTTCTTGCATAAACACCACTCCTGGCCACGGGTGGAGGAGGTCTCACCTGCCTCTCTTTCTGGCTCTTATAAACCTAGGTGCTCCAGCTTCACTGTTGTTTGGTCACTAAGTCATATCCGATTCTTCGTGACCCCACAGGCTGCAGCACATCGGGCTCCTCTGTCCTCCACACCTCCTGGGTTTGCTCATATTCTTGTCCATTGAGTTGGTGATGCTCTCTAACCATCTCATTCTCCATCATCCCCTTCTCCTCCTGCTCTCAACCTTTCCCAGCATCAGGGTCTTTTCCAATGAGTCAGTTCTTCACATCAGGAAGCCAAAATATTGGAGCTTCAGCTTCAAACCCAGTCCTTCCAATGAGTATTCAGGGCTGATCTCCTTTAGGATGGACTAGTTGGATCTCCTTGCAGTCCAAGGGACTCTCAAGAGTCTTCTCCAATACCACAGTTCAAAAGCATCAGTTCTTCGGCGCTCAGCCTTCTTCACAGTCCAACCCTCACATCCGTACATGACCACTGGAAAAACCAGCGCTTTGACTGTACGGACCTTTGTCAGCAAAGGGATAGCTTTGCTTTTTAACACACTATCGAGGTTTGTCATAGAAATTGATCTCTGGTTCCTCTGCCTTTTCTAAAGCCACTTGTACTTCTGGAAGTTCTCAGTTCATGTATGGCTAAAGCCCAGCTTGAAGGATTTTGAGCCTTACCTTGCTGGCATGTGAAATGAGCACAACTGTACAGAAGTTTGAGCACTTTTTGGCATTGCCTTTCTTTGGGGTTGGAATAAAGACTGGCCTTTTCCAGTCCTGTGGCCACTGCTGAGTTTTCCATATTTGTTGACACGTTAATACAGCACTTCAGCATAATCTTTCAGGGTGCTTCAGCTAGAGGTATAGAAGTTGTTGACACTGGGTTTAGGGTAATGGTCTCTATGAGGGGTGTCTGTGATTCTGCTTCTAAAGGACATTTGGTGGGGTCTGGGGATATTTTTGGTTGTCATATCTGGGGGCGCTGTTGGCTGTGCCACCTGGAGCCCTCCTGCTGCTTGGAACACAGATGTGGTGGCTGGGGCACCACCTGGACCAGGAGACAAGGGCCTAACCATAGGGGTGGCCAAGGGGAAGGAAGGTGGAGCATCGGGGAGCTGAGCTAGGTGGCTTCTCCTGGGCTGTTCAGGAGAGTGATGCCTGCTTCACTCTGCTGGAAGCCCTGTTACTCTAGCAGCGGGCTTCTCGGTGGCTCAGTGGTAAAGGATCTGCCTGCCGACGCAAGACACGTGGGTTCGACCCCTGGGTCAGGAGGATCCCCTGGAGAAGGGACTGGGTACCCACTCCAGTATTCTTGCCTGGGAAATCCCAGGGACAGAGGAGCCTGGTGGGCTACAGTCCCTGGGGTCACAAAAGAGTCAGACACGACTCAGTAGCTGAACAACACCAATCATAGCAAATCCTAACTGATAGATAGAACGTGTACATCCCCTCTTTGACTTGCAGATTCTTAACATCTAAAACTTTGGGGTCTAAAATGGAGGCCAACTACCTGGAGGAGAGCGGCAGCCCACCTGCAAGATGCCCAGGATGCAGACACACTAGAAAGAGTGGGGTCTCACCCAGACCCGGGCCCTCTGTCTCACGTGTGCACCTTTTGTCGAAATCTGGAAAGGGCCATCTCTTGGATCACTCAGGAGAAACTCTTGACATGTACGGCATGCCTGTCAGGTGCGAGGCGCAGTCTAAGGCACCCCAGAGATGCTGTAAGGTGAGCACCGATGCCCAGTGGAAAAAGAAGGCAGAACAGTGGCCACAACCCTGGCCTGCAGGGGACTTAGGGGTTCTTAGAAGGGAAAGTGGCGTCTCAAGCTAGAGGAGCAGGAAGAACACAGAAACAGAGGAGGGACTGTGTCCAGGAGGGTCCTGGACACTCCCTTCCTAGCAGTCTCAAGCTCTTAACAAACCAGGTCCTTGGGTGGCCCTGCAGACACGACGCACGGTGCGGGCATCTCATTGTGGTCCAAGCTTGCTCGGGTCTTGCTTTCCTCCTGAAGGTCCTGGGGCATCTGTTCCCTTGTCCCAGCGTCTCTGTTTCTGAAAGGCTTGGGAGCAGAGAGAGATGCAGGAGGGTGCTCTTGGCTCCTCTGAAGAGGTCTTGCTGCTCTGTAATTACAGTGTGTCCCCAGCCCCCACGCTCTGGCCCTTCCTCCCACGGGGGACCCCAGCTGCAGCAGACAGGGCTGGTTCAGCCTCTTCCCTGTGCCCTGGCCCCGCCCATGTGCTCCTGCGCCCTGCTCATCACCCCTCCCCCATCTCAGCTCCCCTTCTCTTCTCCTTCTGAGAGGTCATGCCCTCCCAGTCCACAGAGGAGAGACTGCCCCATCTCTGTGGTCCCAGCTGATCCTGGGAGGGTAGGGACCCTTCTCTAGACACAGTGCATAGGCACAAGAATGAACCAGGACTCAGATCCAAACCTTCTGATTCCGGGACCCTCTATCCCTCCATGGACCATGGTTCCCTTGCACACAAAACATCTAATAGAAATACAGAAATACAGAAAACTTCACCTATATGGAACAACCAAGCTTTTAGATGGCTTCATTATTTCTTTTTAGTGTAGAAGAAAGTCTAGGTTTTATTTTTTGGTGGGTAATGACAGTATAATAAAATGCTCTGATTAAGCACTGAGTCATACTCATTTAAAATAAGTTTCTTTAGCAGAGCTAATTAGCGATGCTAAAATTACCTGCCGTGTTCTCCTCAATGACCAAGAGGTTGGAAATACGAAGTTCTGCAGCAGGAGTCCGAGACGTAATAAAATATCCTTTAAGAGGAAAAGTCCATTCTCAAAAAAGTGTAGACCCAACAGCGGGGAAACAAAGACCAGCTCTAAATGATAGAAGTGCTTCTCTGTGGGGCTGGGGAAACAGAAGCCTCCGGAGTTTTCTTCAAAGACAGAAAAGAGCGCTGTTTCTCCAGAGCTGGCGGAGGGCTGACTGCGACGGTTACATAAGCAAAGGAACGCTCTGCCTGGCTGATTAGACGTATTACTTTGCTCTCGAGAAATAATGGGAATTACCCACTTAATGCCTGGCACACGGTGCTGCTAGCGTACCAATTAATGACTAATTAGGAAGATTTTTCAGACCATTAGGTTCTGGGAGAAAGCCCCTGTTGGAGATTCATCGCCTAGGTCTCTTTTCCTTCCTGCAGTTTTCAGCTCAGGGGGCTCCCCGTGAGTGTGGTCTGCTCTGCAAAGGGCCCGTGGCCCCTTCTTCCACTTATTTAGTTAAAGCAGCTGGCGTAAAGCAGGCTGCACTGGCCCCGGCCATCCCCAAGCTGAGGGAGCAAAACGTTAATGCTGCCTCCCACTGTGAGAGGGACTTTCATCTGACCACCGCCCTTCCTGAATTCTTGGATGTGGAAGACAAGTAAGCCAGGAAGGAGGAGATGATGCCTCTTTTTGGAAGAGAGAGGAAGGGTCAGCTTGGGTTCCTTTGCTCCATTTCCTAGAACCCTGGGATCCCACCTCCCTCCACAGCTTCAGGTTGGAGGGATGGAGACCAGGGATCAGGCTAGGAGCCCTTGTGCCCCAGTGAGGGGGCCCCTGTGGATCCCAAGGGTGGAGGAGAGGCGGGAAAAGGGAAAACGGAAAGTGATTCCCAGTTTTCTGACGCTGGGAAAAGAAGAGATGCCGATGGGTGACCAGCGACCAGCCAGTTATGGATGGGCAGGAATTTCCTGTGCTTTAGGGAACAGTCCTCAGCATGTTCACTGAGTCCAAAACATCCACGGAGCACACTGCAGCCTGTGTCCTAGGCTCTGGGACACAGTGAAGACAGAAATTGCTGTCCTCATGAAATTCATAGTCTCAGACAGAGCTTCTATGTCTCAGCCTTATGGACACGTTGGACCTAATCGTTCTCTGTTATGGGGCTGTCTGTGCATCAGAGAATGTTTAGCAGCACCCCTGGCCCCTAACTGCTAGATGGCCTGTCGCTTCCTTGGTCATCTGTGAGATTCAAGACTGACTCCAGGCAGGGACAACCGGCCCCTGGGAGGACACCAACCCCCGCTGAGAACAGTCGGTCTAACAGAAAAGCCACATGATACACAAAACAAGTGAAAACACGTGTGCCAAACTGCAGAGAGCGAGAAAGCAAGGGTGGTTGGGGGAGGGGGCGCTGGCAGGTCTTACTGAAAAGGGACATTTGAACAAAGCCCTCAAGGAGGAGGAAGCGATGCTGGGCAAATGCTTTCAGAGTGAAGGGGCAAGGGATGTGCAGAGAGATTATCAGCAAAGGGAGGAGGTTGGTCAGCTGGGAGAGAGGGTGGTGAAGGAGCACATGGAGACCAGACAGAGGCAATGGGCTTCATGGTGCTGGAGGGGCGGGACTTCACTGTGATGGACGGGAGCCTCAGCCAGGTCAGCAGAGGGAGGGATGGGACCAGCACTGACTGGATACAGGTCTGCAGCCAGACCACCTGACCTGCCTCTTGAGAAACCTGTATGCAGGTCAAGAAGCAACAGTTAGAACTGGACGTGGAACTACAGACTGGTTCAAAATAGGGAAAGGAGTACATCAAGGCTGTATATTGTCACCCTGCTTATTTAACTTATATGCAGAGTACATCATGAGAAACACTGGGCTGGAAGAAGCACAAGCTGGAATCAAGATTGCCAGGAGAAATACCGATAACCTCAGATATGCAGATGACACCACCCTTATGGCAGAAAGTGAAGAAGAACTAAAGAGCCTCTTGATGAAACTGAAAGAGGAGAGTGAAAAAGTTGGCTTAAACTCAACATTCAGAAAATGAAGATCATGGCATCCAGTCCCATCACTTCGTGGCAAATAGATGGGGAAACAGTGGAAACAGTGACACTATTTTGGGCTCCAAAATCACTGCAGATGGTGACTGCATCCACGAAATTAAAAGACACACTCCTTGGAAGAAAAGTTATGACCCACCTAGACAGCATATTAAAAGGCAGAGACGTTACTTTACTAACAAAGGTCTGTCTAGTCAAAGCTATAGCTTTTCCAGTGGTCACGTATGGATGTGACAGTTGGACTATAAAGAAAGCTGAGCGCCAAAGAATTGATGCTTTTGAACTGTGGTGTTGGAGAAGACTCTTGAGAGTCCCTTGGACTGCAAGGAGATCCAACCAGTCCATCCTAAAACAAATCAGTCTTGAATATTCACTGGAAGGACTGATGCTAAAGCTGAAACTCCAATACTTTGGCCATCTGATGCAAAGAGCTGACTCATTTGAAAAGACCCGATGCTGGGAAAGATTGAAGGCAGGAGGAGAAGGGGACGATAGTAGATGAGACAGTTGGATGGCATCACCAACTCGATGGACTTGAGTTCGAACAAGCTCCAGAAGATGGTGAAGGACAGGGAAACCTGGTGTGCTGCAGTCCATGGGGTCACAAAGAGTTGGGCACAACTGAGCGACTGAACTGAACAGAGCCTGGTTCCTTGTAGTTGTAGGACTGAGGTCCGGGTTTCTCAAATCCACCAGCAGGAGGCTGCCCAAGCTCCTAGAGGCCTGTCTCTGGTCCTTGTATCTCAGAGACAAGAAAACCAGGATGAATCCTTCTCATTCTTGCACCTCTGACTCCATCTGTTGCATCTCTCCTCTGCTTCCAGTTGGAGAAAGTTCTCTGCTTTTGAGGACTCATACAGAGTCCTCAAATTAGCCTGTGCTCACCCAGATAAGCCAGGATAATCTCTTTATTTTAAAATGTAAACCTTAATCACATCTTAAAAGTCTCCTTTGCCACATAACATGATGTATGCACGAGTTCCAGGGATTACAATTATTCTGCCTATTGCAGCTCTGAAACAAAGGGCATGGTTTTATTTATGTGATGAGGCCTTTATAAAGTGAATCCTGGGGAGGGTTTGGCTGGGTGTGCCTCGCTTAGCTCTTTTTTTTTTTTTTT
>SJYX01009902.1:0-10386 GCA_006410675.1 Oreotragus oreotragus
ACTCAAACTCATGTCCATTGAGTTGGTGATGCCATCCAGCCATCACATCCTCTGTCATCCCCTTCTCCTCCTGCCTTCAATTTTTCCCAGCATCAGGGTCTTTTCAACTTAGGAATATTAATAAAAGCAAAATGTTCTAAAGGTTGCATCAGTCAGGGACCTGAATCCCCCCTCCTCCCCAATAAACACCTTATATTGAGTCATTAGAGAAGATTGTAATAAAAGACTTTATTTGCAAAAGATAGGATGGTCTTAGATAAGGATAAGAGGATAATAAAGGAATGATACATCTCTTCTGGGCTGTTAAGTGCAGGAGCCATCACCACCTTTTCAAATTACAAATTGAGAAAGCAAAGAGGCCCTGATCCAGTTAAGGGAACTGAGAAAGAAAGTAGGTGGAGAGAGCTACATAGCAGGAAGGAACCAGAGAAATAAATATGCCAACTTCATAGGCCAACCCTCCCAGAGGCTAGAGAGCCAAGGCAGCCCACGGCTGCAGTCCCTGGGGCTCAGTATCTAGGGACAACAGGCAGGTGGAGAAGCCTGCAGAGTGGATCCTGAGCGGCAAATGGAGAAAGAAGATCTAGCGCTCATCAGAGATGGTTCAGGGGTGGGAGTGGCTACTGGGTCTCTCTACAAGCACTGAAGAAAACACTTCCTTTTCTATCATCTTGTTTATATCACCCTGTAGCAAGTTTATAAAAAATATGTTATTGTGTTAAGTCTTGTATCGGGGGAGGGGAGCAGAATCCTGTGCCCCACCCTCAGATGCAGAGTCAAGTCTCACCCATAAGAGGCCCTGAAAGCTGAACTTGAAACAAACACTCCAAATGACTCACAAAGTGGAGGGCTGAGCTGCAGCAGTTACATTGTTAGGAAAGTGGTAACAGTTACCTACCTTGAGAAAAACTGAAGTGTGAAGGTCCCTGGACAAGGACAGGCGGAAGAACAGGCTGGTTAGTAAGGGCCTTCAGAGTTTCAGAAGTTTTTTTTTTTTTTTTCCCTGATGATGTTCATATAAGAGCCTATCAAACTAAAAACACGCCTAAGAGAACTTGGAGAAGGTGAAACATCGGGTCTCCAGGAGGGCCTGACGTCCCTCCCGAGGAGTCCCAGGAACCCCTCCCGAGTTCTTTTAGTCCTTGTCAGGGGTGCTCCGTATCCCAGTCTCCTAAGCCAGTGCAGACGGAACTCCAGAGGGAGCATCTGTGGCCTGAAGGAGGAAGGTCAGACCCTGAACTGGCTTCAAAGGACCCTCCGAACTTTTAGATACAAATGGACGGGCAGCCTCTGCGGAGAGGGCTTTCCTTCCCCTCCTCCTGGGCGGAATGGCCGGACCTTTGGTACTTGGGCTGGGGAAGTGCCTTTTAATGATTTCCTTAGTCTGTTTCCCAGACAATGGAAGTTACCTGCTTAAGGTAGCATTAAGCACAAGGGAAATGACCCTTGGGACTGGAGACAGCAAGGTTGTTCTGGAAATTGCAAGGCAGTGCGGCTGTTATGGCTGTGTACCTGTGGAGGCCCTGGACTGGGCTTTCTTCCTCTCCTCGAAGTCTTCCTTATTTGACTGCTCTGCAAGTGGCCTATAAAGCTTGAGACAGGGCAGGGGAAGCTGCAGGGTCAGCCTAGCTTTCCCCAAGAAGCCAGTGAATTGCCTGCAAAGAAGTTCAGCTGTAGGCCTCAGGGCAGAGAGAGAAGCCTTCTCCAAATCCAGAAGTCAGGAAATGCTCATTATACTCTATATAAAGGCACCCCCCGTGCTTTCTGGGCTGACACAGGGAAGGACTATTTATTTCTCGGCAATGCTTGTCTGAGTTGGCAAGCTTGGGCTGGAGCAGGGAAAAGCAGATCCAAGACAATCATGTGATGGAATTACACCTGCTGAGATAAAGAACAGTGGAGCTCCCCGAGCAAACATTCTTGCAGACTCTGCATTGCAAACTCTGGCTCAGAAGGTGCCAGGCTAATTTGTCTTTTGCCAACTAAAGGCAAATGGAGGAGGGCAGAGCCTGGTAGCTTCTCCAGCTGCCTGGTGATTTGAGGATCACTCTAATCACTCCCCTCCTCCACCAGTGCCCTCCTGCCATCAGCTAAAGAGCTGATATGAATTTGCTCCACTTTATCAAGGAGCAAGGAAATGCACATCTCTATTTTTCCAAATCAACTGAAGTCAGGCTGAGTCCCCTCTTGGCCTGGCTGGTGGGGTCCTCAGTGTTAATTATTATTGGAATTGTCCCTTCCCATGCACTGAGCAGTACTAGAATACAGGGGTCTACTTGGGAATAGGAAAGCAGGACAAGGGTTTGAGATAGTCAGTAAAACGCGTGCATGCATGCATGTCAGTAGCTAAATTGTGACTCTGTGATGTCCTGGACTGTAGCCCACCAGGCTCCTCTGTCCATGGGATTTCCCAGGCAAGAATACAGGAGTGGATACCCATTTCCTTCTCCAGAGTATCTTCCCAACCCAGGGATCAAAGTGTGTCTCCTGCATTGACAGGCAGGTTCTTTACCACTGAGCCATCAGAGAAGCCAGTCAATAAAACAGCCACCATTATTAATATTGCTGCTTTTCTTAGGAGATGCACCTATCTGACTAAAAGGTTTCTAATCATCGTGTCTACTTCGCCACTGGGGGGCCCCTGACCATGTTTTCAAGGTCATAGATTAGAGACTGTCCCCAAATCGATAGTTTTGTTCCAAGTTTGTGGTGCAGGGAGAGTGGAAGGAGCTTTGAGGAAACTTTAGACCCTCCTTCCATAATCTGGGTCAGGGTCCCCCAAACTTTGCTATAGATAATTAATCCTTGCTTATTGCCACGGTTACATCCACATAAACAGCTGAGAGCATCCTTCTCTCTCTAGACTGCTGCCACTGAGACGCTCCTACATAGACACTTTGGAGGCTTGACTGCCAGGCACCGCCTGCTTCCCCAGAGCCTCCAACCCCCAGATCCCTATACACAGGAGCAGTATCTCCACTTTCTGAGGAGGCCTACCCTTTATTGTCCCCCCAGGCTCATAGAATTCAACTCCCTGTCTTATTCACAGAGACCCAGCTTCCTTCCACCCCATCCCCACCCCATCCTCTGGACCACCTCCAGCTTAATTCCTTCTTGGGCTTGACCTTTGAATTGTAGAGAAGCCAACTGCTGTCATCCTCTCAAGACAAAACAGGGGCTGAGACCACTGAACACAAAACCTTGGCTGATTTGTAGAGCCAATGAAGAGGAACAAAAACGGTTTCGTTTTTCTGTTTTTCCACTATATAAGGAAGGAAGGAAAGTAAGTTTCATTCAGTTATCACGCCTGAAATTCTGTCACCAGAGAGTCAGTCCTTCATGTAGGATACTGCTATCTCCAAGGGACACTAAGATGTTCTCTTGGGAAAGTTGACAAAGTAAGGCATGCACCTTACTATTAGATGTATTTGACACCTTAAACGCCAGCCAGGGGCAGGCGGGAGAAAATGGGTGGGGAATATGTGTCTTGTGGAGGCCTAGCTCTGCTTCACCTTATAGTCAGGTCCAGGGGCTGGCTTTGTGGTTGGCTGCATTAGATGACGCTGACCTCTTTCTGTTGAAGATAAGCTTGTGCATTTCCTGTGGTTTATTTGGGCTGGGTCACTACCTCCTCGGGGAAGGCAATGGCACCCCACCCCAGTACTCTTGCCTGGAAAATCCAATGGACGGAGTAGCCTAGTGGGCTGCACTCCATGGGGTCACTAACAGTCGGACAGACTGAGCGACTTCACTTTCACTTTTCTCTTTCATGCATTGGAGAAGGAAATGGCAACCCACTCCAGTATTCTTGCCTGGAGAATCCCAGGGATGGGGGAGCCTGGTGGGCTGCCGTCTATGGGGTCACACAGAGTCGGACACGACTGAAGTGACTTAGCAGCACTACCTCCTGGAGAGGTAGCAAGGTGGGGCAATTAGTTTGGATATCAGATCACCTGGGAGTTATTGCTGTTTTATATGAAATGAAGAGCAACAAGACCAAGTTCAGAATGAGGAGGAAATCAGAACATAGGTTCACATAGAGTCTGGCAAGGCACTGAGGGCAGTGGCCTCCTTTAGGGCCACTCCCGTGAGAGCTGGCAGTGACTTCATGAAACTCACAGGGTCAGGGGCAAGCTCTGACACATAGTCCTGCCCAGGACTGCCAAGAACTCCTAGGCAGCATTTGGGTCCCATCTGGATTAACAGAAGCTACAAGCAGACTCTTGTTGGAATCAATGTGACCTTGGCTCTTACGTTCTGTGCTTCAGTTTTCCCCTCCTTAAAATGGGGATAATAAGATACCTACTCCATGGGTGTGTTGTGGGAATTTGTTAGTGTATTAAAGACAATTAGAAGAGTGCCTAGCACACTGCAAGTGTTACAGAGATGTTAACTGTTGTAGTTACTGTTGTTGCTGTTTAAAGCCAGGTGGATCACGGAGTCAGCAGCCTCAGGTAAACCTGTGGAGCTGCAGCTAGAAATAATTATTTACACTTGTTCCCAGGCTTCTTAGGGCTACAGATGAAATAATATTTGTTACACCCTCTTGGAGTTTCCTTGGGAAGGGCAAAATACCTGGATTTTCCACTGGAATCCAGGTAACAGAGGCCTTTACTTTGGGTCTCTGCTATTTAAATAGACTTTACTCCTAGGTGGTAAAATACCTCTTTAATAGCCATGGTTTGAGGGTCTTTGCAAGGCTTTCCAGTTCCAAGACATCTCTGCCACGGGCTTGCTCCAAAACCTGATGTTGTCTTTAGTGCTTCCAGGAGTTCTGAGGAGGTGACCCAGTCTGCAGCCAGCTGTGTGGATCTGGACTCTGTACTCATTAGCTGAGAATCCTGCAGAAGTTACTTAATTTCTGCATCTCAGTTTGCTCCTCTGTAAAAGTAAGACTAATGAAACTACCCTCTTTATAGAGTATTTGGGAATTAAATGAAATAGTATGAGGAAAAGTTTAGCAAAGTGCCTGGGAAAACAGTGACTGGTGGTGATGGTGGTTTTATCTAGAGAAAGCATCAGTTACTGATTTAATAATTATTAATCCACAAATACTCAATTTTAAAGATTTTATGAGTAAGTATGCAAAAATGTTGAAAAAGTAATACAGTGAACATCTTTGTACACACCATTTAGATTCAGTGATTTCTTCAGCTATGATGTTGCCATGTTTGCTGTTATTCATGATTTTTCTGCAGTTATTTTGCTGTCATGTGCATCTGTTTTTTTTTTTTTTAATATTTTATTTTATTGTTTGGCTGTGGCGGGTCTTCATTATTGCACGTGGGCTTTCTCTGGTTGTGGCTAGTGGGGGCTACTCTTCAGCTGCAGTGCGTAGGCTTTCCATTGTGGTGGCTTCCGTTGTTGCACAGCATGGGGTCTAGGGCGTGTGGGCTGTAGTTTTTGCTTAGTTACAGGCTTAGTTGCTCCACGGAATGGGGGCTCTTCCCAGACCAAGGATTGAACCCATTGAAGGGATCCCCCTTCAATGGCAGGTGGATTCCTAACTACTGACCAGGGAAGTCCCCTTAGTCATTTGTAAGTTGCAAGCATCATGACACTTCACCCCTAAATACTCAAGCATGTGGCTCCTCCAAGTCAGTAGGTTCTTCTACATAGCCACAATACCATTACTACATCTAAAACAATTGACAAAGGTTCTAAAATGTTTTCTAGAGTTGAGCCAACAACTCATACTTTTTCTCTTGTTCGCCCAATGTCTTTTAGAGTTGCTCTTTTCCAGCTGCTGCTGCTGCTGCTGAGTCGCTTCAGTCGTGTCCAACTCTGTGCGACCCCACAGACGGCAGCCCACCAGGCTCCCCCGTCCCTGGGATTCTCCAGGCAAGAACACTGGAGTGGGTTGCCATTTCCTTCTCCAATGCATGAAAGTGAAAAGTGAAAGTGAAGTTGCTCAGTTGTGTCTGACCCTCAGCGACCCCATGGACTGCAGCCTTCAGGCTCCTCTGTTCATGGGATTTTCCAGGCAAGAGTACTGGAGCGGTTAAGAACCGATAATACATGCGTGAATTGTGTTTGGTTACATTTCTTTAAATCTAGAGTAATCTCCCCATGGGCTTCCCTGGTGGCTCAGTGGGAAAGAATCTGTCTGCAATGCAGGAGATGTGAGTTTGATCCCCAGGTCAGGAAGATCTCCTGGAGAAGGAAATGGCAACCCACTCCAGTATTCTTGCTTGGGAAATCCTGTGTACAGAGGAGTCTGGGGGAGCTACAGTCCATGGAATCGCAAAAGAGTTGGACACAACTTGGCAACTAAGCCACAACAAATCTCCCCGTCTTTCTTTTTTAGGTGCACTGAGTTTTGAAGAGGCCAGGCCATCTGTCTGATAAAATGTCCCATTCTTGATTTGTCTTATTGTTTCCTTGCAGTATGGCTTTCAGTGGAAAGAATGAAAAAATCTAGAGCTTGAACTAGCATGCCTGGGCTGTCCCAAAGATGTAAAATTCTACTGCCCCTAGGGATTGAGGGAGGAAGTCAAAACACAAGGCACACTCATTTTTGGAAACTCTGAACCTATTGAACACTAACTTCTTTTTCTTTCTTCCCCTAGCCCCTAGCAACCACATTCTACTTTCTATGAATTGTACTACTACGAACCTCATCTAAGAGGAACCTTATAATGCTTGTCCTTTTGTGATTGCCTTATTTCACATAGCGTGATGGCTTCAAGGTTCACCCATGTTGTAACATGTGTCAAGATTTCCTTCCTTTTAAAGACTGCATGTCACTCCATTGTATGGATGTGCCGCATTTGGCTTGTCCATACCACATGGACAGTTGGTTGCTTTCACCTTTTGGCCATTGTGAATAATGCTGCTATGAACATGGGTGAATAAATATCTGTTCACAACCCTGCAAGGTACACTCACTTTTACCTTTTGTCTTGCAGCTAGGCTTCATGCAGCCAATAACTACTGGTGATTTTAGAAAACGTGTTTTAAATCTAATTTTCTTTCCCATCATTTTCTCCCTTTTACTGAAGTCTAACATAAAGCTGCTACTTCAGGGTTGCCATTTTTCTGGAGCTTACAGCCATGTGCAAGAAAAATCTGGACAGTATTCAAAGCAAGTATTTCTACATTTCTTACTGTGGCAAGTATATTGATTATAATAATATCAAGATATGTAAGAAGCTGAAAGCTCCAAACTTTTAAAGCCACTAAATGGGAAAGGTTCGAGATGCCCTTTTAAATCCATTTATGAATTTTTAATCTGTTAGGCTCCTATTCTTCAGAAAGTGAAAGTGTTAGTCGCTTTCAGTCATGTCATGAAAGTGTCAGTCATGTTCAACTCTTTGCAATCACTCGGACTGTAGCTTGCCAGGCTCCTCTGTCCATGGAATTCTCCAGGGAATAATATTGGAGTAGGTTGCCATGCCCTCCCCTGGGAGATTTTCCCTGACCCAGGGATTGAACCCAGGTCTCCTGCATTGCAGGCAGATTCTTTACCATCTGAGTTGACAAGGAAGCCCCTCACACGCTTCTGATTAAAGATATTTATTCCAAGTTTCCAAATTAACATGTGTGACTTATATCTAGCTACCAACAAACTATAAGAGGAAGCAAGACAAAGTAGAATCAACTCTGAACTGGATGATGGTGATGGAGATCCAGTATCTGAGTTCTGCTGACAACATGTGACCTGGGGCCAAGTCTCAACTCTGAGAGTCTCGGTTTTCTCATTTGTCAAATGGAAAGTTGATTGATGGCCTTCAAATGTTATGATAGCCTGAGCTACATTTTGTTTATTTGCAGAAATCAGCGTAAGGAGGCACTTATGGAAATTTGAAAGCCCTGAAGTTGAGTTCCAGCTTTTCCCCATAAGTTGAGGGATCTTCAGCGGATCCCTTAATTATATGAGACTAACTTTTCTAACTTGCAGAATGGATACGATGAACATTGTAGATCAGTGATAAAGATTATCACTGATAATGAAGTCTAGTGACAGGGCTTTGTAATTTTAAGGTACTATAGGATCCCATGAGAGTGATTGCATGGAGGATTTTAAGCCATAAGGAGCTCTACAAATGTTAAGGAATTACTATAGACGTAAGAACAGTACTGTTAGTGATCCACTTATATAAACTTAACATTTTACAAAAGACAAGTAGATTCTAAATCCAATTCCCTTCTTCCTAAGAATCTATTCTTTGTTGGTCCTGGGTATTTCCTAAATTGCTTTGGATTTTGTGGTAGATCTCTGCCCCTGCCTTAACCCTACTTTGTAAACTTTAACAGCTGTTAAAAGTGCTTGCTTTATTTTGCTCCAGAACTTGCTACAACATATCTTGTTTCAACAGCACTCCAGCCTGCCAGTGGAGCTATGGTTTTGCCAGCTGTGATGACTCTAAAGCCCTTTGTCAATTCTTTTGAGTCCTGGAACACTTGATCAGCGAGTTGGGTTACACGTTGCTTTAACCACTGAAGAGAAAGCAGCTTCCCAGGTTTTGCCATGTTTTATAACCTGCAATTTAATTATGATTGTTTAACAAGTGTCCAGGAGCTTCAAATAGTCCCTATCAACATTTGTTCACTCTTTATAACCACACCAACCTGTCTTCTAAGGAACTCTCTGTGTGTCCAATTCAAAAAGGGAGTATTTGGGAAAAAGAATATTGGGAGTAAGATTGGTTCAGAATTCAGCTAAGAGCTCAAGGGATAATAGGATGTTTCAGATTTGAGTATGGTATGCCAGGCTTAATTGTTCATATGCAAAAGAATTACCTGGAATTCAAAATTAAAAACACAGATTTCTGGACTCTGGCCCCAGAGATCCTCTAATTAAGAATATCTGAGTTGGGTCATGTAATACACACTCCTCAGGTGATTCTGATGCAGGTTCCAGGAGAAAGCACCATCTTAAGCAAGTTGATTCTAGACCAGCCACATACTATGCTCAGTCTCCATGTTTATACATGGTGAGGAAAAAAGCAACTACCCTCCCAACCTGATGAGTTTGCAATGGGAGCAAAATGAGACAGGAAACCATTTTGAAGAGTGAAGAGCTCATACTAGTGCAAGGCACTCTCATCCTCCTTAGCATTCTCTTGCCTCAAGGGAGTGGACCCCAGCTGACAGCATCCTGCCTCCACCCCACTGAGCACTTGCAGGTATTCATTTGAAGGGAGAGAAGCTCCACTGACCTGCCTTTGTCCACTTGGTCCAGAAAGGCTCACCTAGGTGTATGCTTTTCCCAGCAGAGTGTTACAGGACCACCCATATTTCAGTCTGTAATCTTGCCCAAAATGTATCTGGAGTGACCCTCCTAATAGGTCCAAGTCCTTCTTGAAATCTAGATACATCTGTATCATTAATGACCCCATTGATTTCATTTCCTTCAATGCCACATCCTTCCTGGGCCACACATGCCTTCTCTTTGATCCCAGGCTTGCACCTGAGGGTTTGCCATCCACACCTATCCCTCGTGCTTTGGCTGTGTTCCCAGGTACAGTGTGTACCTTTTGAGGTTCAGAGTGATCAGTTTCACGTTAATCTTTTCTCCCTCACTCTATTCTAATCTCTTTGGAAAGAATTTCTCCAGGGTGTTCTATCCTGTGAGGCCATATTCATCTTGGAGGGTTCCAGTTAAAGCGCACTGGCTTTCTCTTTCCAGCAAGGTCCTTAACTGTTTGTTGTTGTTCAGTTGCTAAGTCGGGTAAGTCTTTGTGACCCCACGGACTGCAGCATACCCGGTTTCCCTGTCCTTCACTGTCTCCTGGAGTTTGCCCAAACTCAAGTCCANTTTCCAGCAAGGTCCTTAACTGTTTGTTGTTGTTCAGTTGCTAAGTCGGGTAAGTCTTTGTGACCCCACGGACTGCAGCATACCCGGTTTCCCTGTCCTTCACTGTCTCCTGGAGTTTGCCCAAACTCAAGTCCATTGAGTCGGTGATATTATCTATCTCATCCTCTAAAAGCACGTTAAAGGGAATCTGATTCGTAGTTCAGAGACATTTATTAAACTCCTTTTTCTCTCCTTAATCTGCATTAGGCAGGCTCACCGAACCCCTCAGATTGTCCCTTGGACCCAGGCCACATGCTTGTTCCTCCCTTCATCCTCCACTTCCCTTTCCTCCCATATCTCCAATCCCATTTTTATTCACCTTCTAACCTGGCATAAAAGCCTACAAACTGACTTGGGAAAGACAAGATTGATTTTAGAGCAGTGCTGTTTAGGGAAAATAAATGAGCCACCCATGTAATTTAGAATTTTCTAGTAGTCATATTTAAAAGGTAAAAAAAAGTGAAATTAATTATAATAATATGTTTAATTCAGTAAGTTTAAAATACTATTATATCAACATGAAAAAATATTAAAATAGTTCAGGAGAGATCTATTTTTTCAGACTATGTTCTTGAAATCTAGTGTGT
>SJYX01009903.1:0-23602 GCA_006410675.1 Oreotragus oreotragus
CATGGACTGCAGCCCACCAGGCTACTCCGTCCATTGGATTTTCCAGGCAAGAGTACTGGGGTGGGACACCTCCTTCCAAAATGAACTTGGAGGTTTATCATCAAATCTTTTTTCCTATACAAGAATACTCAAAATTTTGACTCTTTATAACTACCTCATTAATCATACTTTTTATTATAGTTCTCTGGAATGTTTGTAAGTTTTTTACATACTAAAAGACAAACTGCAAAACATAAAAGGTACGGCATAAGACACAGTAGGAATATAAAAGGAATATGCTCTTTCTACTACAAAAGCAATGATTTTTCATTATCCGTGATACCCCAGGGGCCGTCCAAAAAAAAAAGAAAGCTACTAAAATTCAAGACTATATGTGAGTCCATTATAAGATCTGGAACAAAGATGAAAAAATGGATGAAGGAGAAGAAAATGAAAAAAAGCAAAGAAAGTGAAAAAAACAACGTGTTGAATTTAGATGAATCTGGGTGATTCAGGTTAAGACATCTAATAGGCAGATTAACATGAGAATGGAACTCAGAAGAGAGGTCAAGTGGTCAGGACTAGGACATACATGTCTGTAAATCAAAAGTACAGAGGTAATACTTGGAGTCAAGGAAAACAGGAAATACTTGGAGAAGTATAGAAAAAATTTATGGAATGTGTCAGAAGCAGTGCTTACAGGAAAATTTATGGACTTCAATGCATGTAATACAAAAGAAAAAAGAAAAATAAATTTTATTTGTTAAAATCAACAGCAAATTAAATCCAAAGCAAGCAGGGGAAAAAACTAGAGCAGAAATCAATAAAGTTGACAATAAGGAATCAATAGGGTAAAAATCTATAAAACCAAGCAGATTCCTTAAAAAGGAAATTGTGAACACTCTAGCCATGCTCGCTAAGAAAAAAAAAAGAGGTCTCAAATGATGAATACCAGAAATAAAAGAGGGGACATCACTACAGTTCCCTCGGACATTACAGATAAACAACTCTACACTCACAAATTTGAATACCTAGATGAAATGGAGCAATTTCTTGGAAGACAATTTGTCAAACCAAACATACAAGAAGAGATAATCTGAATAGGCCTAATATCTATTACATGAGTTAAATCAATAGTTAATAACCTTCCAAAACAGAAAGCACCAGGCTCACATAGTTTCACTGGTTAATTTTACCAAACATTTAAGGAAGAAATTATACAAATTCTCCACAGTTAACTAATGTATAGTTGACTTGCAATGTTTTAGGGGCACAGCAAGCTGACTCAGTTACACATATACACATTTATCATTTTTCAGATTCTTTTCTATTACAACTTATTACAAGGTATTGACTACAGTTCCCTGTGCTATACAGTAAACCTGTGCTGCTTTCAGTTCAGCTGCTCAGTCGTGTCCGACTCTTTGCAACCCCATGAACCGTAGCATGCCAGGCCTCTCTGTCCATCATTGCATATCTTTTTTTTTTTGCTTTTTTTTCTCCAAAGCTTCAGATGTGTTTTTAATGAGCAGCCATGTTTAAAAGCCACTTTACTTTTATTTAGTTCATTTCACTTTTTGTATTTCATATTCAGTTCTATATCATTAGTTTTCCAATTTCTCCATCCTTTTTTTGATGTTCTTTCTCAAGCCTTTATAAAGCATAGTAGAAAATTCTTTGTATAGATACATATATAGGATGCATAATATTAATATAATATATATACTTTTTAAAAACTTATGAATTTTTGTCTACCTAAAAATGCTATGACATTTTGATTCCACTTGTATGATTTAGTATGAGTAGAATAGTAGATTTCTCCACAATCTTTGTCAGAGGATAGAAGCAGACATATTCCTTGTTCATAGATAAGCTGATTCAATATTGTCAAGATTTTGGTTCTTGCCAAATTGATCTGCAGATAAGATGCGATCTATACCAATCAAAACCCTAGCAAGTTATTTCAGGGATATTGACAAACTGATTCTAAAGTTTATCTGTGCAAGTGTGAAAATGAAAGTTGCTCAGTCATGTCTGACTCTTTGTGACCCCATGGACTAGAGAGTCCATGGAAATCTCTAGGACAGAATACTAGAGTGGGTAGGCTTTCCCTTCTCCAGGGGATCTTCCCAACCCAGAGACTGAACCCAGGTCTCTGCATTACAGGCTGATTCTTTACCAGCTGAGCCACAAGGGAAGCCCAAGAATAATGAAGTGGGTAGGGTAGCCTAACCCTTCTCCAGTGGCTCTTCCTGACCAGGAATCAAACTGGGTTCTCCTACATTGTAGGCAGATTGTTTACCAACTGAGATATCAGCAAGGCAAAATATCCAGAATAGTCAACATAATATTGAAAGAGAAGAATGAAGGTAGAGGACTGACATTAGATAGTATGGTATGGACAAAAGAACAGAAAAATAGATCAATGGGGTAGAATAGAGAAAATAGATCCACATAAATACAGTGAACTGATCTTGGACAAAGGAACAATGGCAATGAAATGGAGCAAAAACAGTATTTTCAATAAATGATGCTAGGACAATGCAGGTCAAGAAGGAACAGTTAGAACCGGAAACTGGGAAAGGAGTACGTCAAGGCTGTATATTGTCACCCTGCTTATTCAACTTCTATACAGAGTACATCATGAGAAACGCTGGGCTGAAAGAAGCACAAGCTGGAATCAAGATTGCCGGGAGAAATACCAATAACCTCTGATATGCAGATAACACCACCCTAACGACAGAAAGTGAAGAGGGACCAAAGAGGCTACTGATGAAGGTGAAAGAGGAGAGTGAAAAAGCTGGCATAAAACCCAACATTCAAAAAACTAAGATCATGGCATCTGGTGCCATCACTTCACGGCAAACAGACAGGGAAAAAATGGAAACAGTGACAGACTTTATTTTCTTGGGCTCCAAAATCACTGTGGACAGCGACTGCAGCTATGAAATTAAAAGATGCTTGCTTCTTGGAAGAAAAACTATGACAAACCTAGACAGCATATGAAAAAGCAGAGATATCACTTTGCAGAGAAAGGCCCATATAGTCAAAGTTATGGTTTTTCCAGTAGTTATGTACAGATGTAAGAGTCGAACCATAATGAAGGCTGAGCACCGAAGAATTGATGCTTTCAAATTGGGGTGCTGGAGAAGACTCTTGAGAGTCCCTTGGACAGCAAGGAGATCAACCAGTCAATCCAGTCAATCCTAAAGGAAATCAACCCTGACTATTCATTGGAAGGACTGATTCGGATGTTGAAAATGCAATACTTTGGCCACCTGATGCAAAGAACTGACTCAGTGGAAAAGACCCTGATGCTGTGAAAGATTGAGGGCACGAGGAGAAGGGAGTGACAGAGGATGAGATGGTTGGATGGCATCACTGACTCAATGGACATGAGTTTGAGCAAGCTCCCAGAGTTAGTGATGGACAGGGAAGCCTGTCTTGCTGCTGTCAATGGGGGAGGTGGCAAAGAGTCAAAGGCAACTGAGGGAGTGAACAAATAAACAGTCATCTGCATGTGAAAAGTAGAACAGCTGGATACCTGCATGCAAATAATAATAATAATCCAGACAGACCTTTTCCTCTTCACAAACATTCAGTGGACCACAGACCTAAATATAAGATGCAAAACTACAAAATTCCTCTGAGATAACACAGAGGAGAAAATCTAGATGACCTTGGGTGTGTTGGTGATTTTTTTAAATACAACACCCAGGTAAGAGTTACAAGAAAAACAATCAATAAACTCATTAGAATTTAAAAAGTTTCAGTTCTCTTGGCATTGTCTTTTTTTGAGCAGAAGACAAGTCATAGATTAGTAGAAAATAGCTGTATAAGATACATCCGATAAAGGAATTATGCAAAATACACAAAGAAATCAAATTCAACAATAAGGTAACAAAAACCTGATTTAAAAAATAAATGGGTTAAAGACCATAACAGATACCTCACCAAAGAAGATATACATATGGCCAAAAAGAATATGAAAAGATGCACTACTTCATATATCAGGAAAATGCAAATTGAAACAAAACAGTATTAAATCCCTATGAGAATGGCCCAAATCCAGAACACTGACAACACCAAATCCAGGTGATGATGTGGAGCAAAGAACCCTCTCATTTATTGCTGATGCATTGCATGAGACAATGCAAAGATACTTTGGTGATTTCCTACCAAATTAAACATAGTTTTATTATCTAACCCAGCAATCATGCTCCTTGGTATTAACCTGAATGAGTTTAAAACACTGAAAACCTGTACATAGATGTTTACGGCAGCTTCATTTATAAGTGCCAAAATTTGGAAGCCACCAAGACACCCTTCAGTAGGTAAATGGACAAGTACCTCAGACAACAGAATACTATTCAGCACTAAAAACCTATTAAGCAATAACAAGACATGGAGGAAAGTTAAATGTATATGGTGGACCTCTGAACAACACGGGTGTGAAACTGTAAGTGTCCAATGATATGCATGTGAAAGTCGCTCATTCATGTCTGACTCTTTGCGATCCCATGGACTATACAGTCCATGGAACTCTCCAGACCAGAACACTAGAGTGAGTACCCTTTCCCTTCTCCAGGGAATATTCCCAACCCAGGGACCAAACTCAGGTCTCCCACATTGCAGGCAGATTCTTCACCAGCTGAGCCACAAGGGAAGCCCTTGTAAAACTGATATGCATGTTTTTTTCAATAGTAAATGTGATCCACAGTTGATTGGATTCATGGACATGTATAAAGACTAGCTATAGATTACACACAGATTTTCAACTCTAAAGCTTGGTATGAAATATGTCCACCTATATACCCAGTTCAGTTCAATCACTCAGTCATGCCCGACTCTTTGCGACCCCATGAACCACAACATGCCAGGCCTCCCTGTCCATCACCAACTCCCGGAGTTCACCCTAACTCATGTCCATTGACTCGGTGATACCATCCAGCCATCTCATCCTCTGTTGTCCCCTTCCCCTCCTGCCCTCAATCTTTCCCAGCATCAGGGTCTTTTCTAATCAGTCAGTTCTTCGCATGAGGGGGTCAAAGTATTGGAGTTTCAGCTTTAGCATCATTCCTTCCAAAGAACACCCAGGACTGATCTCCTTTAGGATAGACTGATTGGATCTCCTTGCAGTCCAAGGGACTCTCCAGAGTCTTCTCCAACACCACAGTTTAAAAGCATTAATTCTTCGGCACTCAGCTTTCTTTATAGTCCAACTCTCACATGCATACACGACTACTGGAAAAACCATAGCCTTGACTAGATGGACCTCTGTTGACAAAGTAATGTCTTTGCTTTTTAATATGCTGTCTAGGTTGGTCATAACTTTCTTTCCAAGGTGTATATATACCCAGAGGTATCCATAATTTAAAAAGATAAATGCACCCCAATGTACACTGCAGCACTTATTTACAATAGCTGGGACATGAAAGCAACCTGTCCATCAACAGAGGAATGGATAAAGATGTGGTACATCTATTCAATAGAATACTACATAACCATAGAAAAGAATGAAATAATGTCATTTGCAGGAATACGAATGGACCTAGAAACTGTCATATTGAATGAGATAAGTCAGACAGAAAAACAGATATCATGTATTGTTTATATGTGGAATTTTAAAAAATGGTACAAATAAACTTATTTACAAAAGAGAAACAGATGTAGAAAACAATTTTATGGTTACCAGGTGGGTAAGGAGAGGGGAGGGATGAACTGGCAGTTTGGGATTGACACATACACATTACTATATATGAAACAGCTAACTAATAAGGACCTACTGTACAGCACAGGAAACTCTACTCAATACTCTGCAGTGACCTATATGGGAAAAGAGTCTAAAAAAGAGTGGATACATGTGTATGTATAACTGATTCACCTTGCTATACAGCGGGACTAACACAATATTGTAAATCAACAAGGAAAGAAGGGAGGGAGGGAAGGAAGGAGGGAGGGAGGGAAGAAGAGAGAAATATGCCCATCAAAATCAATACTTTGTTGTTGTTCAGTTGCCAAGTTGTGTCCGACTCTTACAACCCCACAGACTGCAGCACGCCAGGTCTCTCTGTCCCTCACCACCTCCCGGAGTTTGCCAAAGTTCATAACCATTGAATTGGTGATATCACCCAACCATCTCATCCTCTGTTGCCCTCTGCTCCTTCTGCCTTCAATCTTTCCCAGCATCAAGGTCTTTTCCAATGAGTCGGCTCTTCACATCAGGTAGCCAAAGTATTGGAGCTTCAGCTTCAGCACCAGTCCTTCCAACGAATATCCAGGGTTGATTTCCTTTAGGATTGACTGGTTTGATCTCATTGCTGTTCAAGGGACTCTCAAGAGTCCTCTCCATCAAAGCTAAACCTCATTTATCCCAGTAATTTCTACTTCCTTGCAATACAGCCTTAGTATGAGTACACACATAAAGTTACTAGCTAGAGATAGACTGTTTCACGGAGGACAGACAAGCAAATTACTTCATTTTGCAGATGAGGAGACTGAGGCCCAGATGAGTGGAACATACTACCTGAATTCAAAACACTGGCCAGTGGCAGAGTCAAGATCACAGCACAATTTTCCTAAGTCTTGGACCTGCGAGTTGGCAGTTAATGATCTGTGTAAAATAGAGGGAGGCATAGATAATTGGAATGGTTGAGATTTTTCATTCACTGGTTGAGGAATGTGGCCCTTCCTTTCAAAATAAGAAAATCTGCCCCTGGGTGTGAGGCCACAGCCCTGAACCAGATGGCACAGCAGAACCATGCCAGGAAGAAAATCCTTGCTCCTCTGCAGAGCCCTTGCAGATCGTCTAGCAGGAGCCAGCAGCTGCAGGGTGGGGCTTTCCAGGCAGGTCTCCACCCTTCATAAGGTCCACAGTCACGGCCTACACAGCCTATTCTTCAAGCCTCTACACCTTTTGAAAATTTTATATAGATATTGTGTTTTTAAAAATCATTTTTAAGATCCAAGAGTGGGGACATTTTGAATTTTCTAAGGAGTTTTAAAAGGCTAGATTAAAGAGCAAAGTTAAAAAATACCAAGACAATCATAGGCAGAAACACAATTAACACAGTGCAGGGCTCTGAGGCGCCACTCCCCCAAATTCCTAACATTTCTTAATCAGTACACACATTTTCTCTGTAGTCTTCTTCAGGAGAGCAGTGGGTTTGCTAAAGCTCAACCCAGCAAATACGTACATTAAATATTTACATATACCAAAGTTCCTATTAAGCCTGAGGCTTTTAAACTAATGCCCAATAAACATGATGAGGAATAAGGTAAAAGGAAGAGAACAGGGAGACACTGCTTAGTTCTGGGAGGGCCTCATCCCAAGTCACCCTGTATGTACTTTCCAAGGAGCATGGGAGACACATCCTACTGCTTCTGCCCTCTGATATTCACGTATCTTACAGAAAATTACTATCAGGAAACGGAGCCAAAGAAATCAGCTTGGCTGAGTCTAAGTTCTCAGGAGCTATCTGCCTTAAGTTCAGAAGGATTTCAGCAGGGCCAATTTGCACTTGTACAGAAAGTTTCTTTAAAACCAGAATCAATTTTTTAATGTGGAAATAAAAATATCCTTTCAAGATAAGTACTTTTATACAGTGCAATCCCAATTGTGTCAAAACAGGAAAATTTGCATTCTTCAATACATTACACAAATAATCAAACATTTGCCTTTAATGACTAACTTACAGGGAGACTGGTGAGCCTTTAGTAACACGGGCTGAGAAGAATTTTCTTTGCTTTATGTATTTGCCAGCCACAACTTCTATACTTTATTTGGTATATAACACAGTAGAGACTTTCAGATAAAAACAATATAGGTACTTCTCCATTACTTTAACAATCCTAACACCTGAGAGCAAGCAACTGATGCTTTCTTCCATTTCCAATTTTATCAACCCAAATAATGTCTGTATTTTCATCTACTTTTGAGATTTGAGTATAGAGCAGATAATTCAGAGATGTACAAGTACATATAGCATGGTGACTACAGGTAATAATTCTGCACTGTATATTTGAACATTATGAGATTAGATATTAAAAGTTCTTACCACAAGGAAAAAATTGTTGTACTATCATGGTACATGTTAACTGGATGTTGTGATTTCACAATACATACAAATACTGAATCATTGTGTTGTATACCTGAAACTAATACATCAGTTATATCTCCAAAAAAGAATGGAGATTCTTAGAGTAAAAATCTATTGGTATGATTAACCAATGAGCAAGGCTTTTAGATAGCAATGAGGTTAGAATACATCAAAGCAACAATATCAGCCTCAGATTATTAATCAAAAATTCCATTCAATTAAGGCCCTTATTTGTTAACAACATGAGCTTGTTTTCTGTCATGTTTGAATGTTAAAAAAAAAAAAAAAAGATTGGCGTGCATTTTGTTTCTCATCTGCTGTCCATGGCTTGGATATTTTAAAATGTGTTTCACAATTTTAGCTAATGCACATATGCCAAAAAACACGTTTCTAAGAGCATCACTTCATTCTACAGAAATGTAACTGTATATAACAGCTAACAGTAGGACTACTAAGTGTCTAAGTCCCAAATTATTATAATAGTAATAATTATTACAGTTTTAAAAGCAGTTGTTATCTACTGTGTGTGACACATTATAGAAGCTGCTTTACACCTAATGAGATTAATTTTCACTACAACCTTTACAGGTAAGCTTACTAACAACAACAATCTTATACAGACAAGAAAGTAAGGCTCAAAGAGGTAGCATATCTCATAGAAGATCCAAGAGCTTATGAATGAAGAAACCACGTCTGGAAAACAAGCTCAGGTTTAACCTAACGTTTCAAGTGTATTACAGCTTACCCATCTGCCTTCAGTTTCATGTTTATATATTTAAATAAAAACAAACTAATGGAATAATTTCCTTATTTGGTAATAAGTAGACCTATTAGAGTGAAAAAGTTGACTTAAAGCTCAACATTCAGAAAATGAAGATCATGGCACCTAGTCCCATCGCTTCATGGGAAGTACATGGGGAACCAGTGGAAACAGTGTCAGACTTTATTTTGGGGGGGTCCAAAATCACTGTAGATGGTGATTGCAGCCATGAAATTAAAAGATGCTTATTCCTTGGAAGGAAAGTTATGACTAACCTGGATAGCATATTCAAAAGCAGAGACATTACTTTGCCAACAAAGATCTGTCTAGTCAAGGCATTGATTTTGCCACTGGTCATGTATGGATGTGAGAGTTGGACTGTGAAGAAAGCTGGGCGCTGAAGAATTGATGCTTTTGAACTGTGGTGTTGGAGAAGACTCTTGAGAGTCCCTTGGACTGCAAGGAGATCCAACCAGCCCATCCTAAAGGAGATCAGTCCTGGGTGTTCTCTGGAAGGAATGATGCTAAAGCTGAAACTCCAGTACTTTGGCCACCTCATGCGAAGAGTTGACTCACTGGAAAAGACTCTGATGCTGGGAGGGATTGGGGGCAGGAGGAGAAGGGGATGACAGAGGATCAGATGGTTGGACGGTATCACCGACTCAATGGATATGAGTTTGAGTGAACTCCGGGAGTTGGTGATGAACAGGGAGGCCTGGCGTGCTGCAATTCATGAGGTTGCAAAGAGTCGGACATGACTGAGCAACTAAACTGAACTGAGACCTATTAGAAAAACAAATATGAGCTTAGCTTCCAGAAGTATATTTGACCTTACTACTATTTCACAGTATGAATGTAAATTCAGCAAATATCGTTAAGTACTGATACTGCAACCAGGGACAGGAGTGATATTTTTCACCAAAGTATTAAAATTCAGTAGAAGGATACAGAACTCAAGATAAATTATGGACAACCTCAGGAGATGAGTGAAATCACAACTGAACAGCAGGATGGCAGGACAGGCAAAGACAGACAACAGGGGATGTGTTAAGTCCACATGCAGGACCAGGCTGGGAACAGCTCAGATGAAGCTCATGTCACCTAGTCAAAAGGGTAAACTGAGATGATGAATTACTAAAACATCAAATTATTGGTAACTATTTGCTTAGTTTTGGTGCTTGGATAAAGGAGGAAAAAGAAGTATAGCTCTGCTTCTTCAAGGTACTTAATGGTTTTAAGGTATGAATGTAAATCTGATAATACAACCCAGGAATTTACAAGGGCCTACTGTGTAGCCCAAGGAACTCAGCTCAATATCCTATACTTACCTAAATGGGAAAAGAATTGAAAAAAGAATTAGATATATGTATAACTAAATCACTTTGCTGTACACCTGAAATAACAGTCGTGTCCAACTCTTTGCGACCCCATGGACTGTAGCCTACCAGGCTTCTCTGTTCATGGGATTTTCCCAGCAAGGGTACTAGAGTGCATTGCCATTTCCTTCTCCAGGGGATCTTCCCAGCCTAGGAATTGAACCTGGATATCTCACATTGTAGGCAGATGTTCTACCCGCTGAGCCACAAGGGAAGCCCCCATGAAACTAACAGAACATTGCAAATCAACTATAGTCCAATATAAAAAAACAAATATATTATTTGAAGAAAATAAAACATATGTATTAGAGCAGCAGTTCTAACACTTGTGGGAGTCCCCCAGACCTTTCAGGGGACAGAAAGTCACAGCTACCTCCACAACAATTCTATGATGTTATTTGCTTTACTTAGTGTGTTGGCCTTGGTATTGATGGGTATAGAGGCTCCACATCTTATAGTTATTTTTACTACCACTCATTCTCAGCTTAAAAAAAGAGATTCCCTCAAGATCCTTGATGATACAATAAGCATTATAGCTATTATTAAATCTCAACTCTTGAATATACATCTCTAATATTTTGTGTGGCAAAACAGAAAAAGCATTTCTGACAGATGACTGTCTGAAGGAAAAGAACTTGTGAAATCAAGTTGCAAGTTGACATAATTGCTATCAGGCAACAGTATTATCACAAGAAAGAATGACTGTTAGACAAACTGGACTTTCAGACTTTAGTGTTTGGAAGACAATTTCTTGAAAATAAAGCAAGCTTGTCACTTCAAGGAAAATGAACAGCATTTACTATCAATAATGAAATTCCAGCTCTGGGATGAAAACTAGAGTTTCAGAAGACTTATACTGACCACAGTAAACTTGACAGCTTTCCAATACTTAAAAGACTTTTCTGATAATAATGGTGGTGATATTAATATGATAAATCTGATATCATATGAGATACGTTAACATCTGAAAGACCGGCATGACATCTACCAATATTTTCCAAGGAACAAAGTATAATGTTATGAAATTATATATGAGGAAAAATAATCCATCCAAAATACACAATAGGCCAATGGATTTTAGCACAATATTAAAAGTTCATTGATATGGTTTCAGTTTTCTCCTTGCAAAAAATCATTTAAGCTACCACTTGTCACGTTTTGGTACAATATCAAAGAAGAATATATACCATTTCCAACTACATATATGTGTGAGGTTTTCTTCATAAACATGAACCAAAAGAACATATCAAAATGAACTAAACACAGAAAGAGATACGACAGTTCAGCTGTCTTCCATTAAGTTACACATTAAAGATATATGTGAGAGGTAAAACAGTATTTTCCCACAAGAGTTTTTGTTTTAAATATATAGTTACTTTAAAAAAAAAAATACTTCTCAGAAAAGTGTCTGTTAACCATGAAATTGGCTCATTTATGAATAAATTTTTAAAATACATTAGATGTCTCAGTTCTAGTGTCTAATCAAAATATTGATAAATATAAACCACAGATATAAGCCCACTGACATCAAGGATATAAAATACCGAAGAAATTCTAAAACCAAATGTCTGAAAACCCCTGAGCGCAATACTACATGCCAAATGGAGATGAGGGAAGGAGGCCTGTTGGTCACCGCTCCTTCAGCCTCCAGGAATGAACTACTTGGTTTGAGTATTAAATATCTTGTACAGAGATGTTTTCAGTTAAGTTCAGTCACTCAGTCACATCAGACTTTGCAACCCAAAGGACTGCAGCAGGCCAGGCTTCCCTGTCCATCACCAACTCCTGGACCTTGCTCAAATTCATGTCCTTTGAGTTGGTGATTCCATTCAACCATCTCATCCTCTGTCATCCCCTTCTCCTCCTGATTTCAGTCTTTCCCAGCATCAGGGTCTCTTCCAATGAGTCAATTCTTTGCATCAGGTGGCCAAAGTATTGGAGCTTCAAGGATGTTTTAAGGAGAGGCAAACCACAGCTAGAGTTCATTCCTGTGGACTAGGGAGACTCCAAGGACTTCAATAGAAGCATCGTCCAGTTCTTCCTCAGAAAGATAACTGCTAACTACAAGTCCTGACCTAAAGCAACAGCACAATTAGCTGGCAGTACTCTCTGGGCAAGGCATCAACAATCACTCAGCCCCAAGGGAGTATCCAGGCTCTGGGAAGGAAAGAAATTGAGTTTTAAACTCACACTAGACTGCTCCCAAAGTCCTATGACAACCTGACAATTAATGGCTTCACTGATGACATATCCCACAAAGGGAGACTGCACGTTTTATAAACTCATTCATTCCTGCTTTAAAGTTGTGGAGTTAAGAACAAGTTAGATTTTGGTAGCATTTTTCCTAAGGAATTATGAAACATCATACAATTGCTATTATTAGTAGGAATTTATGAATTATAGTCCTAGAAGAAATAAAGGGCAGAAATTTCATGGTGGGGGTGGCACACTGAACACAAAAAGAAGCAACTTACATAAGGGATCAAAATTTAGCACAGGAGTAATCACTTCAGAAATACATTTTTTGTTAACCGTACAGAGTACAGATCATTGTTAACTAGATATTGGCTTGATCCACTAATGATCTATTATACATTATCTAAACTCCTTCCAGAGACAGTACTGACCTCATAGTAAGTTAGCCTTTTGGAAAAAGCATACATTTCTATATCTTATTTATGTTCATACTCATCTCCAACTTTTCATAGTTGATGACCAGCGATAAATATTCCATAAAATAACTATTTGTTTTGAATGCTTAATGGATGCAGATGGGAGGGAAAGACATTTCTCTTCAGGAGACTTGGAAGTATCTGCTTGTTGCTTTTCTGAAAAAACTGCAAAGATCAGTTAGGAGGAGATGGTTAATTGCTATAATAAACATGGTTGAAATGGAAACTATTGATTGAAGGAGAAAACCTTCAGACAAAGGGAGACAACACAGGGGATGGAAATTTATAATTTAGAAGGTCCAATGCTCAATAAACATTTGTTGAATGCCATCTTCCCTGAGGAGAAGAGATGAAAAGGAAGTCCATTACCTAGAGGCCTCACTGGGAGCCAAGAGCAAGCACTTCACACTTTCCCTCTGGCTAGGACATTTATGGTTAGAGGTGAGCTATTCATAGGGTTTGGTTTTGTTTTGTTTTTTTTTCAAGTAGAACCACAGAGCTCTCTAGCCCTCACTTAGAAAACAGGTTTGGCTCGGAGTTTCCCAGTCTTAGAAAGGGAATGGCATCAATGCCAGAATTCTATTAAACAGTACTGGCTGCCAGCTTATGTTTAGCGTGAATGGAAACTTTGGCTTGAACCTAGGCAGTTGTCTTGGAATCTTCTTTGTAAGTAGTTCCCATTGTTTACACAGACAGATTAATGTTATTTTAATGTTACTAAATAATGTATGAAAGTATTTAAGATGATCAAATGGTCTTACTGCCACTATCGACATATAGGAAGTCTAGTGCATGATGCAAACGCAGCCCAACTTATATAAGTGTTTTTTTTGACATGTGCAGTAATTTAAAGGTGGGAAGTTTTGCAAGAAAATCTGGTTTTTCAGCTCCTGTTGGGGGGGAAAAATCATACAACCTGTCAAAACTGAGTTTGCATTCTAGCCTGAAGCAATGAGTTGGATGTGATCCATGACTCTACACACACACACACAGAATACCTTCCACTTGGCCAGTCTCCACAACTCCTTATTGCCTCATGCAACCCACCTCATTCATTTGATTTCCATGTCCACTGGTAATTCAGCTAAAAAGCATCCAGCATGGCCAGATGTTTCAAACAGAGTATCTCAGGAGATCCCTCTCACCAGTGTCAGTTACCTAAGTGCAGGCTGAGAGTGCAAAACATATATATATATGTCACATATATATATATATATATGACTTCTTTAGGGCTATGTCTGTGAGCCAAACATTAATAGAAAACAATTGTCCAGTTTTGTCAAAATTACCAGGTTTCTTCCAACGAAATATCAGAGAGCTAAAATCACTACCTTGATCGTTTTAGGCCAAGAACATGTGATAATTCAATAAAGCAGTCACACGCCGAATAATGCAAATTGAGGAGTTTGCATTTTCTGAGTTCAGCGTCTCACCACTGCTATTACAGCCAGAGAATGCTAAAACACCCGGAGCGGTAAGATAGCTGGCCTGGCTACTTAAGCTTTCAAGGACTGAGATATATTTACTGTACATACCATCAAAGAAATGGAACCCAGGTGGTACATTTTAATATCTGCACATTTTTAAATGTCTGTAAAGATCTTAAGGATTGATTGGGTCTTGACTATATTTTTGCATATGTTATTAGGAAGGAACGAAACACTCATGGACACATTGGTAATAGCAGGTAGTGACTTGGAAATAAAAGTTGGCATCTTTAAATATGATGGTTTTGTTGGATCCTGGAGACAAAAGAAGCTGACATAATGGAAATGAATAAAAATGTTAAACTTTAGTGAGCTTTTCCCATCATTTCTAGAAACATAATTAATGATGAAAATGGCATCTATTAAGTAAGTAACATGTGTGTTAGTTCTCCAAAGTTTGAAAATGAAGACAAAAACTATTGAATGCATACTCTGAAAGTTATTCAACATCTTCCCCTTTACCATTCCTCAGCTGTGAGGGAAGTGACTAAAAAGAAGTCACTGATTTTCACAAAAGGCTTTCTGGCTCGCATCGTAGTTGCCAAGAAAGGCATCCTTTCATAGAATTTTTTATTCAGGCCACTTAGATACTAAGACCAGAGATGTTTTTAAAAGTTAGGAGCAATAATTAATAATCCTTTGTATGTTCTTTAACCTGCAGAATCCAATAAAGTAGGTGGCTTATATCTATGGGAAAGCGAAAGAAAATGTATAAATCAACTCCACCCTTAAGATTCAGCTCTATACTAGCTGGCAGCTCTAGTTGGCGTGTCCTCTTCTGCAACAGTTAACCTGATTTTAAGGTAGTCTTTGCCTTTCAGTCTTCAAGGTGTCTTTGAATAAAGGTCAAAATATAAAATTCTAGCATATCCCAAATGCAAAACTAGAAAATTAATGGCATTCATCAGTCAGAAAAATGAACTGCCATAGTTGAACATTTGTAATAGGTGCACATTTGTTTTTCCTTGCCCAATATATTTGGCTCAGGTCTCAGTCATCACTGTATCATTCACGGCTTCCACAAGGGGCTTTGCACATGGAGGTGTCTGTAAATTCTTGAACACCAAAAAAACTATAGAAATTGCACAAATCAACTGTATATGTATATATACTATCAAAAAGCTCTTAATTTTTTTTTAATTTTACAAGAATTTTGTAAAGCTCCTTGAGTGAGTAGCATGCATCTATCACTGAGCAAAGTATATCTTCGAAATAATGTAATGGCAAAAAATTATGATCAGAGACACCACTTAAAATTAAGTATAGTGAAGAAGTATTTTGGTTCATTTTTCTATTTCAGTTCAGTTCAGTTGCTCAGCAGCTCCTTCGCCTCCGGCAGATCTTCAATGACACCTTTGTGAAGCTCAACAAGGCATCAATTAACATGCTGAGAATTGTGGAGCCATACATTGCATTCAGTTCAGTTCATTCGCTCAGTCATGTCCGATTCTTTGCGACCCCATGAATCACAGCATGCCAGGCCTCCCTGTCCATCACCAGCTCCCGGAGTTCACTCAAACTCACGTCCATCGAGTCAGTGATGCCATCCAGCCATCTCATCCTCTCTTGTCCCCCAATCCCTCCCAGCATCACAGTCTTTTCCAATGAGTCAACTCTTCGCATGAGGTGGCCAAAGTACTGGAGTTTTAGCTTTAGCATCAGTCCTTCCAATGAATATTCAGGACTGATCTCCTTTAGGATGGACTGGTTGGACCTCCTTGCAGTATGTAAGGAGGTGATCATGCTTTCATTTGTTTTACGTAATTACTTGACAACAGATGACCTATGAAAACCAAGCTTTTAAAAAATTGAAGTACACAGCCTTCATAAAGCTATCAGCCCAGTTCCAATTTCTTTTACTGAGCTTTGGTTTCCCCAGAAGGAATTAAGTTACAAATTATAGTTCCCCTAAGTATGAAACAAAGGTTAAGTGTGAAATAAGGAACACACCTAGAATAGTTCCCTCTCTTTCTCCTCCAGATCTCTCTCTGTCTATTCCTGACAAGAGAAGCCACCAAGGAGTAAGGGGAACGGAATTTGATGGTCAAATAGTGCTGTCTAAACTCAGTCTGTGACAATCACTTGACCCGGGTACTTAAGAAGCTGCCCCTCTAATATTACTAATAAGCATAAGGCACTCACTTGGGTATTCAGAGACATCACTCTCTTACCCTGGACAGACCAGGCTGTGCACTCAGAACTGTGCCTAGAACACAATGGCACACCACAGAGAGAGAGAGAACACAGAAGCCACTACCACCTAAATTGCTTAATGCTTATCGGCTCTCAATAGGAGAGGTGGTACACAATGGCTAGGTATTTGCCCTCACCATGTGCACAAGCTTCTCTGGAGAGCCTACAGTGTGCGACTTTACAAAATAATACTTTGTGTGTTAAAAGAGAGGGCACATTGAAAAACCATACATGAAATGTAAAGTTGGAAACACAGACAGTCTTTTGAAGAGCAACCCAGAAGGGGAAATTTGAGTCAATAATTCCACTTCTGTCAAGAGTAATTTGAGAACTACAATGTAAAGGGTCACTTAACATTTCCAGGTATTTCCTCATTTATGAACAACTGCCCTAAGATCTCTGCAGCCTTAAACAGACTCTAAACAGTGAACTATTAAAACCAAAAACAAAACAAAAAAAAACACTAACACAAAGTACTATACCAGGAACAAATTTGAAATAAAATTTGCTCAAATTAATAGTTTACCATCTGAACTCCCAATATATCCATGCTCAATGCCTTCTACTGTCTTGGCCACCTCAAGGAAGACTGGTTACCCATGAAGGGCCGAATTAAAATGTCATTTCCTTTGTGGTACTACAGTAGGTTGATTGTAAAAGTGACCCAAATTACAGTCCTACCTTCACCTACAAAAGCTACCACCTTGGCCATGCAACTCGGCAGCACTTCTCATCAAAAGGCAGAGTCTGTGTCCATTCCCTCTAACTACTCGCCAGTTTTGTGAGTTGCTCCAGCCAACTGATCATGTGCCAGTTCTGATCCTAGACCTCCAAGGGCCTTGTGTACTTCTGCTTGCTCCTTGGAAGGGTGCCTTGCCATGAGAAAAAGTCCAGACTAAACTGCTAAGGGAGGAGAAACCACCAGAGATAAGTCTTCCAAACCAAGTAAATCTGTTTTAGACCAGCTTACGGCCAGATGACCCCCCAATACCTGAAATGGGCTTGTGAATACATGCAGAAACACATTTGTCCCCAAGCTGCAGCTAACTGTAGGCTCAGGAGTAAACATGCTCAAAGCCAGAAAGCCCTAGCTGGTCCAAAGACCGGTAGACAACAACTGAAGCGACTGAGTTTTATGATGCTTCGCTCTGTATTTGTGACCGAACAGAAACGTGGCATCCCAAGAGTACTGGCGCTGAAAGAATCGCCCTGCCAATGCAGGAGACTCAGGAGACTGGGGCTCCATCCCTGGGTTGGGCAGATCCCCTGGAGAAGGGCATGGCAACCCACCCCAGTAGTCCTGCCCGGAGAATCTCAGAGACAGAGGAGCCTGGCGGGCTATGGTCCATGGTGTCGCAGAGTCGGACACGACTGAAGCAACTGAGCACGCACACATACTGACCTTCCAGTCTCTAATAACATACTTCACCACATCTTCTGTGTTCCCAACGCTCCTGTTAGCATAATGCACACCCCCTCATACAACAGTTAAGCACAGGCATATCCTCAGTCATGAGCTTCTCAAAGACTACATCATAATCATCTTTGTTTCCCCCCGGCTTCTAAGATGTTGTATATAGATGCCCGATACATGTTGAGTAAAAATGAGCATGAAGTATAACTTCAGGAAACACAAGAAAGGGTGCTTAAAACTTGTCCAAGATAAAATGACTGTTCCACTTGGGAGGCAACACAGGCACCACGCAGGCAAGAATGTAGGCAAGGAGGTCCATCATATGGGAAACAGATAAGCAGCTTAGGAGAAACAGGCACGGCTCTAAATAAGAGAAGGGAAAGTATTTCTCACATGGAGATTTAGGCAATATGACTACATGACTTTAGCAAGAAGTGAGAGCTGACTGAACCGGACAGTCTAAAGCCTTGAATGTAAAAGTGACTTAAAAAAGAGAGAGTTCTCTTGGAGGAGTGACTTATTGATACCTAGACAAGGAATTTAGCTACAGAACTAAAGAGAATCAACACAGTAGGAGATCCGTATTTCTAACAAATGAAGTGATAATAAATACATCTCTAAAGACATGAGGATTCTCTTCTATTCCCAGATAAGAGCTACAGTGAGTACAACCAAGAGTAAAGGCAATAAACCTATTTCAGGGAGAGAAGGTGTGTTGCTCGCTTGGAGTTGCTATTCCACTGCAGCGTATCCCTGATCTTTTTCTATGAGACAGGTCTCCCAAAACCATGCTCTGAATGTACTAGATAATCTGTTCTGCCCGCTAGGAGCTGTGAAAAAATATACCATTTCAGAAATTAGCTCCTTTAGTGAATAAACAAACAAAAATCACGTGACACACTGTATTGCAGCATGTGCTGTATTGCAGAGGTCTGGAACTGAACCCACAAAATCTCTGAGATATCTGCCCGCACAGAGTTCTCAGTATTTGTTTAGTTTGACAAGCTTTTTGAACTTTCCATAAATTCAAAATTCATGGCTCCTCTGACCATGGGGATTCTCCAGGCAAGATTACTGGAGTGGGTTGCCATGCCCTCCTCCAGGGAGTCTTCCCAACCCAGGGATTGAACCTAGGTCTCTGCACTGCAGGTGGTTTCTTTATCATCTGAGCCACCAGGGAAGCCCTCCATAAATGCACTCATGGAATTTTTTGTGAATGCTTTTGTTCAAAAATGTTTGTGAGATTCATTCATGTTACTGCATTAGAATACAGTTCCCTCATTTTCATGGCTGTATGAAAATCCCTCATTAGTACAACAGGTGTTAGTTATCCATTATGTTGATGATCATTTGCACTTTTCTCAGTTTGGGGCTACGATGAGCAAGGTTGTAATGAACATTCTTACACCTATATCCCAGTGTACATGTGTACTACTTTCCTTAACACATGACTGAATCAGAAGATTATATTCATTTTCAACATCACCAGATAATCACAATACTTTGAAAAACATTAGTTGTGCCAATTCACATTTCCATCATCAGAGTTCTGGTTCCTCCACATCCTAATCTACACCCAATATTAGAGTTATTCCTTTTGCTACTGGATAAATGTATAGTGGTATCTCATTGTAGTTTTAATTTCTATATCCTTGGTAATCAATAGGCTTGAGTACTTACTTGTTTCTCGGCATTTATCATTTTTGTGAAGTTTTTTATTCAAAACTTTTCCATTGGGTTGTCAGTTTTTTTAAGGCATGCATTATATTGATATATTCTAGGTATCTGTTCCTCATTGGATACTGTTGTGTTACCAATATATGTTCCCACTTTGTGGCTTGCTCACATTTATAATCAGAAGTTTTATTTAAACCTATCATTTTTATGTAACATATATGTTTTGTGTTTTATTTGGAGACTGTATTTTCAATCTGTTTTTCTAATTAACTGAAAAAAATTTAGATTTACTCTAAGTCATATGAAATAGGACTGGAAGAAAAATTGTCATCCTGTATTACCTCTAACCCAGAGAGCTACACTATTATCATATGCAATATCCAATTGTAATTTGAAGATATAATTTAGAAATACAGACACTTTTCAGAGTTGCAATCTTCTTTAGAACTTAGAGCCACAGGGACGAAATATACAGTGGGTAATTAAATACGATATATACCTGATGCTAAATTACAGTTTTTTGGAGGGAACAGAGTGCCAGAATATGACTTAATAGCTGTAAAACCTTTAAAGGTGAAAATAGGGTGACTGATTAGAAAGCAGAAGATCTGGTAGTTAAGTTCCATGATATAACCCTAGAGTCTTTCTTCACATTACTCTCTATTATTATATGCACATAATTATACTTTGAAAAGGATTTTTAGCTTTTATGTGTATTTGGATATGTTGACTACAAAACAGTAAGACCAATTTTATTAAATGTACAAAGAAGTATATATCATTGAGTTTTAATGGAACTGATTTTTTTTTTTTTGAGGCTATTCAGGTATTTAGAAAATGCTGCTGCTTCTCAAATTTTCAATGCATTTTTGGGATTACATTCACAACAATATAAACTGTATGTACTTAAGGCATTAGTTTATTATCGAATCTCAGACTTCCCTGGTGGTCCAGTGGTTAAGAATCTGCCTGCTAATAAGGAAACACTTAATCCCTGGTCCAGAAAGATTTCACATGTCACGGGGCAACTAAGCCTGTGCACCACAACTACTGAGCCTCTGCTCCAGTTCATGCTCCAGAAAGAGAGAAGCCGCCTCAGTGAGAAGCCCATGCTCCGCAGCTCGAGAACAGACCCTGCTCAGCTACAGAAAGCCTGTGCCCAGCAAAGGAGAGCCAGTGCAGTCAAGAGTAAGTTTTAAAAATAGCTTTTAAAAAAGAAATTTAAGAACCCAATCTCATTTTTATAAACAAATATACATTCTGTATGAAGCTTATTTAGGTACAATTGACATTCAATAATGTGTATGTGTTTTAAGTGTGCCCCCTCAGAGTTTTGACAAATATACATATATGCTCATACACCCACCACTGGATATCCACCAGTGAGGGACATTCTGTTGTTGGAGATATATTTCCATTTCCAGGCTTTCGCCATTATGAATAAAGCTCTTTATGGACTTTCATGGACAAATTTATTTTTAGAAATGTGTTTCATTTCTCTTAAGTACTTACTAGTGAAAACCATGGGTCATATGGTAAACATGTTTAGCTTTGTCGACAATGCTAGGTCATTTTAGAAAGTGGCTGCACCATTTTACATTTCTACAGCAATGGATGGGAGCGCTAGTTGCTCCACACCCTTGGCAACACGTGTGATGCTGAACATGTTCTTCAGCGTCTGTTCAAATCTTTGCCATGAGTCCATCTTCCTACCGGGCTTTGAGAGCTTTTATAAAGTGTATTTTAAATATAATCTTTTGTCACATCATCTCAGAGGGCTTCAGAATTGTCATTAGACATGTTCATCTACTTTGTTGCCTATTTTAGATGTGTAAGTATATAAAACTAAACTGAAATATTAGAATTCTATAGTATTTAGGTGGTAAAGAGAAACCAGAAGTAATAGTCACAAATTCAGCGTACTAGTTTCCTTGGGAAAGTGAAAGTCACTCTGTAGTGTCCGACTCTTTGCAATCCCATGGACTATAGCCTGCCATGGTCGTCTGTCCATAGAATTCTCCAGGCAAGAATACTAAAGTGGCTAGCCATTCCCTCCTCCAGGGGATATCCCCAACCCAGGGATGGAACCTGGGTCTCCTGCATTGCAGGAGGATTTTTATCCTTTGGGCCACCAGGGAAGCCCAGGAAACAGGGGAAAATATTGAGCAAGCCACTTGAGGATTTCTGAGGATGCAGGCACCATTCAATTTCTTGAATAGGGAAGAAGTTATACAGGTGTAGAAGGATATACTTCATAATTTATAGTTTTTCTAGTAACTATACATGCTTTATAAATGTATGTAAATTTTTAAAACATGTTTAATGAAGAAACTAATAAAAATAAAACCAACAGATCCAGACTAACTTAACTATTAAAAAAATCAGTGCTTTGGCTAGAACCATGTTTGTTGGAGAAAAAGGTAAGAGAGAAATGCATTGCAGTCACAATGAATGATAAGTCACTAAAGAAAAAAAAAAACAAAAACATGAAGATCCTCACTATCCAGAAAACATCATGATATTATATTATCAGTCAAGAAAGCAAACCAACATAGCAGAAGTATTTTCTTCACATGCTTTGGGAATTTGAAATGTTCCACTTTTGATGTTTATGAGAAGTGGCTCTACTTATCCAAAATAAACTGCATGATCATTCTACATTTTTGCATCTCAAGAAATTTAATAAATACTTGGTAATAAAGTACTCTAACAAGAATGGAAAATTAAGGTAAATCTAAGGGTACAGCAACAAAATTTGACTGCTAACTTGGAAGATGACAAACAGTACTATCGACAAGCAAAGGGTTAAGCCCAAAGCGCGGCGGCTCTGGTATGACTAATCAAATCCCTCACTACACAGGGGAAGTGAGCACAGGTTTAAGGGCCTAGACCTGATAGAGTGCCTGATGAACTATGGACGGAGGTTCATGACACTGACAAAGAGACAGGGATCAAGACGATTCCCAAGAAAAAGGAAAAATGGCTGTCTGGGGAGGCCTTACAAATAGCTGTGAAAAGAAGAGAAGCCAAAAGCAAAGGAGAAAAGGAAAGATATAAGCATCTGAAGGCAGAGTTCCAAAGAATAGCAAGGAGAGATAAGAAAGCCTTCTTCAGGAATCAATGCAAAGAAATAGAGGAAAAGAACAGAATGGGAAAGACTAGAGATCTCGTCAAGAAAATTAGAGATACCAAAGGAACATTTCATGCACAGATGGGCTCGATAAGGAAAGAAATAGTATAGACCTAACAGAAGCAGAAGATATTAAGAAGAGGTGGCAAGAATACACAGAACTGTACAAAAAAGGTCTTCACAACCCAAATAATCACGATGGTGTGATCACTCACCTAGAGCCAGACATCCTGGAATGTGAAGTCAGGTGGGCCTTAGGAAGCATCACTACGAACAAAGCTAGTGGAGGTGATGGAATTCCAGTCAAGATATTTCAAATCCTAAAAGATGATGCTGTGAAAGTGCTGCACTCAATATGCCAGCAGATTTGGAAAACTCAGCAGTGGCCACAGGACTGGAAAAAGTCAGTTTTCATTCCAATCCCAAAGAAAAGCAATGCCAAAGAATGCTCAAACTATCGCACAATTATACTCATCTCACACTCTAGTCGGAGAAGGCAATGGCACCCCACTCCAGTAATTTGCCTGGAAAATCCCATGGACGGAGGAGCCTGGTAGGCTGCAGTCCATGGGGTCGCTAGAGTCAGACACGACTGAGCGACTTCACTTTGACTTTTCACTTTCATGCATTGGAGAAGGAAATGGCAACCCACTCCAGTGTTCTTGCCTGGAGAACCCCAGGGACGGGGGAGCCTGGAGGGCTGCCGTCTATGGGGTCGCACAGAGTCAGACACGACTGAAGCGACTTAGCAGCAGCAGCAGCACACTCTAGTAATGTTCAAAATTCTCCAAGCCAGGCTTCAGCAATACGTGAAC
>SJYX01009903.1:23799-35806 GCA_006410675.1 Oreotragus oreotragus
GGCAGAGGAACCAGAGATCAAATTGCCAACATCTGCTGGATCATGGAAAAAGCAAGAGAGTTCCAGAAAAACATCTACTTCTGCTTTATTGACTATGCCAAAGCCTTTGACTGTGTGGATCACAATAAACTGTGGAAAATTCTGAAAGAGATGGGAATACCAGACCACCTGACCTGCCTCTTGTATGCGGGTCAGGAAGCAACAGTTAGAACTGGACATGGAACAACAGACTGGTTTCAAAAAGGAAAAGGAATACGTCAAGACTGTATATTGTCACCCTGCTTATTTAACTTATATGCAGGTACATCATGAGAAACGCTGGGCTGGAAGAAGCACAAGCTGGAATCAAGGTTGCTGGGAGAAATCTCAGTAACATCAGATATGCAGATAACACCACCCTTATGGCAGAGCCTCTTGATGAAAGTGAAAGAGGAGAGTGAGAAGGTTGGCTTAAAGCTCAATATTCAGAAAACTACGATCATGGCATCCGGTCCCATCACTTCATGGGAAATAGATGGGGAAACAGTGGCAGACTTTATTTTTTTGGGCTCCTAAATCACTGCAAGATGGTGACTGCAGCCATGAAATTAAAAGACGCTTACTCCTTGGAAGGAAAGTTATGACCAACCTAGATACCATATTCAAAAGGAGAGACATTACTTTGTCAACAAAGTTCCGTCTAGACAAGGCTATCGTTTTTCCAGTAGTCATGTTTGGATGTGAGAGTTGGACTATAATGAAAGCTAAGCACAGAAGAATTGATGCTTTTGAACTGTGGTGTTGGAGAAGACTCTTGAAGAGTACCTTGGACTGCAAGGAGATCCAACCAGTCCATCCTAAAGGACATCAGTCCTGGGTGTTCATAGGAAGGACTGATGTTAAAGCTGAAACTCTAATACTTTGGCCAACTGATGTGAAGAGCTGACTCGTTTGAAAAGACCCTGATGCTGGGAAAAACTGAGAGGGCAGGAGGAGAAGGGGATGACATAGGATGAGATGGTTGGAGGGCCTCACCAACTCAATGGACATGAGTTTGGTGAACTCCGGGAGTTGGTGATGGACAGGAAGGCCTGGTGTGCTGTGGTTCGTGGGGTTGCAGAGTCGAACACGGCTGAGCGACTGAACTGAACTGACTCCCACTGTTGTAATACCCAGGAAAATTCCTTGCATGGTATATCATATTAAGCAAAGGTACCAGTTGTTTCTTAAGAAATCCATTAAGCAAAATTATATATCCCCTCACATAATTAGTGAAGTGCTTAAGGAAAATAGAAGGTATGTATATTTCCCTTGAATAAACGTTTTGGAAAAGAGTCAGTTTTAAAAAATGTAGTTGTTGCCTAAATTCTATACAGAATTCTCAATGGGCACATATCTTTTTATTTTTCTAATAAGTTAATATGCTTGAAAATTGAATATTTTATGTCAGAGGGCCTAAGATTTTTCAAAATTTGGAAACAGTGACAGACCTTATTTTCCTGAGCTCCAAAAACCACTGCAGACAGTGAGCACAGCCATGAAATTAAAAGATGCTTGCTCTTTGGAAGAAAAGTCATGACAAACCTACGCAGCATATTAAAAAGCAGAGACCTCACTTTGCCTAAAAAGGCAAACAGTCAAAGCTATGGTTTTTTCCAGCAGTCACGTATGGATGTGAGAGTTGGACTATAAAGAAAGCTGAGTGCCAAAGAATTGATGCTTTTGAGCTGTGGTGCTGAAGAAAACTCTTGAGAGTCCTTTGGACTGCAAGGAGATCAAACCAGTCAATCCTAAAGGAAATCAACCCTGAATATTCATTGGAAGGACTGATGCTGAAGCCCCAATACTTTGGCCACCTGATGTAAAGACCCAACACTGGAAAAGACCCTGATGCTGGGAAAAATTGAGGGCAGGAGGAGAAGGAGATGACAGAGGGTAAGACGGTTGGATGGCACCACTGACTCAATGGACATGAGTTTGAGCAAACTCAGAGATGGTGGACAGGGAAGAGTGGCCTGCTGCAGTCTGTGGGGTTCCAAAGAGTCAGACGTGACTTAGCAAATGAACAATTTAATGTAGTTAAGCAAATACTATTATAGAGCCAATGGAGTAACAGTTTTCTTCCATCTCAGCCTCAGTGACTGAATATTAGCGGTTGTCAAATATATACAAAATATTTTTTCTCCTTTTACATTCTCACAGCTTTAACATCAAATAAAAATTCCCCAGAATCCTGTTGAGAATCTAAACACACCAGCACCTCTGTATACCTCCTGCCTAAACCACCCAGGATTTAAAGATGTGATCAGTCAGCCACTTTCGCTGAGCATTCATATCTAAAGGAAGTAAAAGCAAAGAGCAGAAACAATTTGAATGGTTCCCAATCTTTGAAAAGGGAGTTCATATCTGCCATTTTATGTTCCTTGATTCTTTGGGGAGGGATAATTTGTTTTATGTAAGTATCATAAAAATATATGTAAATACCTGCAATTCAGTGTGAATATATGATGTTATGTACAATAAAGTTCAGCTGGGATTCAGTGGATTCTCAATTTTTTTAATTGCATATTCCCAAGGAAAAAATGTATCCTAAGAATACTGCTTATTAACAGTATATATTAACGTCCAATGTAAAACCATTTTACAATTTATAATATTCATGCCACTTAAAAAGAAATTCCTGACTTTTAAAAAAGCAACATATTGTATGTTTACTGTTAAAATAGTCCATGGAGCTGTTTTTCTCTTTCATTTAACACAGCGGTCCTAAGCATTAAAAGAGTCTATCTTGGTATGTAAAAACATTCCAGACTACATATAAAGTTCAGCTGGGATTCAGTGGATTCTCAATTTTTTTAATTGCATATTCCCAAGGAAAAAATGTATCCTAAGAATACTGCTTATTAACAGTATATATTAACGTCCAATGTAAAACCATTTTACAATTTATAATATTCATGCCACTTAAAGAGAAATTCCTGACTTTTAAAAAAGCAACATATTGTATGTTTACTGTTAAAATAGTCCATGGAGCTGTTTTTCTCTTTCATTTAACACAGCGGTCCTAAGCATTAAAAGAGTCTATCTTGGTATGTAAAAACATTCCAGACTACAGCGACGTGATCAGCACAGCTGAGACTGTCCAGAAAGACACTGTATGCAAGTAAGTGGAGCGGCTGCCCTGGAGAGTCAGGTAAAGGAATGGCTGTCCTCATCCTTCAGGAACTCAGGTCCCTATGTGGAGAGATGTGTCCCCATGGAAACACTATAACGCAACGCTGGAAAAACAGGTGGCCTAGATACATAGTCAGCTGTAGAAGTATGACTTGGGGTTTTGAAGGGTAAAGAACGGTCACTGAGCAGAGAGCACTATCAAGGCATTGCAGACTGGATGGGCTGTGTAACCAAGAGTAAAGCATGGGACAGCGCCCCTCAGTGGACAAACAAGTGAACTGGCCTCAGCAAAGTGACGCATTCTCACAAGAGGCAGGAGATGGTGCAGGACTCCGAGGGCAGTAGTCCACTAGCACCCAGACACAAGACACTGAGCCGCTGACTTCACCCCTCCCCCTCAGAGTTGGTTTGTCTTTAATGTATCCTTGCGCAGGCTCCAACCTAAAATTCCACACAAAGCCCTGCACATTTGAACTTTTGTTGGGGAACATGTCCAGAATTTGCACTTCATAACCTGAACAAATAGGTGATTGGTATCCTCCACTGTTTAAGTCACATAAGGAGTCCAATTTGCAGGAAGATGATCAATTCTACTTTAGACATGCTTTATTTGAGATGGCAATGAGATATTCAAGCAATAATGTCCCTCAAAGTGTTTGGAGATAAGGGATAAAGCACAAGATGAGGACCAGACTAGAACTTTCATTACAGGGAGACTTAAAGAGCTGAATCCTGGAAGTAAATGGACAGATATGATGAAATCCTACCTTACTCTAGATGAATGCCAGGATGGCTCTGTCACAGCAGGCAGACTATATTTCTCAGTCACACAGAAAGGAGAGGCATGTTTCAATAACCGTAGCCTCATACAGATGCCCTTTTGTCTCTGTTGCCATCGACAGCTATCAGAAATCTCCCTAGCATCATGACACGCCAACTCTAAAGAGATTTCCATGTAATGTTGATAAACTGTTACGCTTCCCTAACCACTCAGAAAAGCATGTCACTAAGTTCCTATGTATAGTTAATATGAGGCAACACTGTAGCCGGTGTTCGGTTTATGCAATTGCCTGGTAAAAGGCCACCTAAACACATGTTGCCTGCACTGGTCACCTTCTCATTCCACTGCCCCTTCTCCTCCTCTGGTTCAACGGCTTCAGTCTGGGCCATTCAGTCCAGGCCTAAGCACAGCAGACATCAGCACACCAACAGATACTGAGAGATAAGCTTAGGTATACCTCTGTATCACTTCCCAAGGAATACCAGAAAACCGGAGGATTCAGAGGACCACAGACCCACACATACATCCTCTCTCCTGCAGCTCAGTCCCATCTTTAGGTTTGAACCAAGCTAATTTCTAAACAAGGTAAAGTGTATCTTTAAGCCTCCAGGCTGTTTTTCCCTGAGACAGTTTATGATTCCTTCTTCCCTCTCAATATTTCTAAACAGAAGAACATAAGACCTTTTTGTGAATATTCTTTTTGATTTAAAGTTTTCCTTTTCAGGTTCTACAAAGAGCTGCCGTCTCTATAAGGAGAATTTATAGTGTTATTCTGAAGTACAATAGGAGCTGATTTCTTAGAAATTCAAGCACTGGAAAAGTCATTGCAACAACTGGGACAAGCACACTTATTTTCAGTATTCTGAAGACTGGAATAGTTCCCAAAGAACGGATTTTATTGCTGTAATTACAAAGTAAAGATAATTATATGAAAGTGTTGCTAAACCAAGAGTATGAATTACCATCATGGTGTGTCCAAACAAGTGCAGGCCTGACACACAGAGTAAACAGATATGCAAAGAAATCCGACTTCATCTGCAGGAGGGCCTTGTTGAGGCATTATTACTTCAAACCAGCTTTCATTTACAATAAGCAGTAATCATGAACAACCATAAATACAACATTAATTTGGATACAAAACATTTTTTTAATCTAAATTATAAACAAAAAAAGACAACCTACTCTCAACGTGGGTATGTAGCTCACCTGTGCCCTACTAGCCCCTCACAGGAGGCCTTAGCCCCACCTAGACTCATCTATTCATTATCCTCAAAACGCATTTTGCAAATTTCTTTCTTCCATTTTGACTAAATCGTTACCTGTCCTTAAAAGCATTAACTATCTGTTCATCCCTTCTGCGACCAGCCACAGAGAACCCTCTAGTCTCTGAATTCAAGTTACCGTGAGTTCATGCTGCCTTGTATTATCATCTTAAATACACTATCTTCCTAGATAACTGTTTTCTTAAAACAGGCAGGGCCTATGGCTGCTGCTTTTTTAGTTACCGTACTATACCTTCCACAGCGTGTCGTGTTTTGTAGATACTTAGTATTTGTTGACTGCCAAACAGTCAGCACAGTTCTTTTGCTCCAAATGGATGAGCTGGTACAATAATTAGGGTTCTGACAAAAACAGAGGGCATTCTCCAACGGGGTGATGCAAGAGAATTAGTGAAGAGTCTACTTATAAAAAGCATGGGCAAGGTTTATGGAAACCAGAAAGGAAGAGTGGAGTGTGTCCGGTCTAGTATCAATAATCAACCTCTCCCTGAAAGGCAAGCAGAGGGTTCCCTGATAAGAGACATGGTAGTGGGTAAAGAGAGAGCCAGCCAGCCTGGCAGGGAGGGAGCCAGGACACTGATGAATCATCCTTTTCCTCTGCCCTGTGTTCCCTCTTGACTGAATAGTTCTGGCAGCCAGGAGGGCCAGGGAACCTGTTAAGGCAGCGCTGAAGGGCCACCGCCCTTCCTCGACAGGGGTGGTGAGGACAGGGTAAGTAAGGAGTGCGTTTGGAAAGACAGCTGAGACGGTGGGAGAGCAGTATTTCAACCGCAGGCAGTGGCTTCAGACAGCTTCCATGCCTATCTCACATCCACCGCTCGGGGAATACCACTGAACCTTTCTGATACTGGTTTCCTCACCTGATAAAAATGACGATAATACTTATCTTTACAAAGACTGTCATGGACACGATTTTATTATATGTCAAAGTATGTTCCATAGTGCCTGGTACAAACTAAGTACTGGAATAAAGTAATTAATAACAGTAATAACATCTATTTACATCCTTATGAATCCTAGAAATTCTGTTCTAGAAATTGTGGTCTTCAACTTACAGTCACTCCTGGGAATACCTGGTTTCTATGTTCTGCCTCACCTCCTGCTCCAAATGCCTATCTGCATCACACTTGAAGACTGCATTTATTTATTTTTTTTTCATAATCACATGATTTTAATACGATAGATTGTACTTGTCATTACATATCACGACTCTGAATACAGTAGATTAACAAAATGGGGGTTGATTTTACTTTTTCACAGAAGATGTAAGTATCACAAGGCTGGCACATAATTTTCATAATACTAACAGTGGCTTAGGATTAGTCCATCTTTCTGCTCTGCTATCCTAAATACATAAATATTGTTCCCATGCTTCTATGTGCATAACCTTTGTTTCACTGAATTCTAAAGAAAAAATTTCCCTAACTAGTTACAATTCTATTTTCATCCAAAAAGATTGCACTGATATTTAAAGTGAATAATATTATTGAAAGAAACTTTAAGATTTTTCATTTGAATTCCTTAAATACTACGTATTTAGGTAGACGTATAGCAAGAGATGAGTTAACATGTTGTTGTTTTTTCAGTCACTAAATCATACCCAGCTCTTTGAAACCCCATGGGCTGTAGCACACCAGATTCCAATGTCCTCCACTATCTCTTGGAGTTTGCTCAAACTTATCTACATTGAGTCAGTGATGCTATCCAACCATCCCATCCTTGCCACCCCTTTGTCCTCCTGCCCTCAATCTTAAAATGCTATCCTCCGACCTCCATCATAAACAGATTTTTGCTGTTCAGCTTCCCCATTCCTGACCCTAAGACCTGGTTCCCGAAGACTCCCTGCCCACCCTAGTTAGGGTTTCTGGGATACTGTTGGTACCAATCTGTCAGGGCCGGCAGGCTAGGATTTACTGGCATTCCCAGTTTATGGATCATCAAGCCAGCCTCAAAAGGGTTAAAAGATACTTGCCCAAGGACATCTGACAGATGATCACCCAACTAGTCAGGGAAGAAACTGAAGGCTGAATAAAGAATGACAAACTGGATCCTAGAATGAAAGGATGATACTGCTGAGCTCAAGGGAGTCTGAAATTCTGCAAAACACAAGGTGCCATATGTATATATGTGATCATTCACATCAGGGTTCACACTATCATATGAAGAAGCATCTACAAAGAATACAAGCACAAAGTATAATTAACACATAGTCATTTAAAGGTCAAAATAATCTCAGCATAGCTTCTGATGGCATAGCCAATGGAATAATAATGTTACATTCTCTCAAACGGCTGACAAAAATACCACTTCCAAAGTCCAGCTCATTCTAGATAACAAAATTACACTTAGCTAAAGCCAGTTTAAATAGAGAGCAAAAATACTCAATGTGTGAAAATCAATTCACCACATTGTAGTGTTAGATCTCAGCTCCTCAGCTATGTATCTGCACATGACCACATTCATTCAGAAACACTGGCACGCCTAATGACTACTATATAAAGTAGTAGATGATCTCTATGACATCATTTTAGTAAACCTGTAGGGTTGCTAAGCAGCGCATGCTCTTTGCTAGGGAATAGCAGACTTACCTATTTGTATATCCCTGATACACAGTACATTCCCTACTATGAAACCTGGCTATAACATCTTTTCTGAAGTACACAAGTCATAATCTTTATAGATTGAGACCATTGCTTGATAACCAAGGATCTAACTTTACCATTCAAAAAATCTAGTTACAGCTTTACTCCTTAACATAGGGCTTTGAAATTTTATACCTTAGAGATACTTTTTATCAGGAATAATACCAAAAAAAACTAGGAAATCAAATTCAATTTTCCTCTGCCACCCTCCAACCACCACTTATCCCTGCCAGGATCTCTCATGACCCCACACCTCGTCTACATCCATCTCCTTAGCCCCACTGCAGTAAAATGCTCCGTTTCCTGTCCAAAGACCACGGGGCTTTCCAAAGCAGAGATCTCAACTATTTAGAAGCTTAATGTAAATATTAAACCTCCAAAAAGAATGTGCAATGTACATTGTAGGGGGAGAGAGGGAGGCAGGGGAGAAATTACACAAAAGAGAAAACGAACCAATTTGCTAACAGTATCATAAACTATTACAGCCTTCATATCCAGGAATGTAAATCAAGAGTTATAAAAATATTACTATAACCTAGTTATTTTACTTCTGGGATTCTAATTTAAAGAAGCAATCCAAAATATAAAAAATCTATGTATATAAAAAATATTCACCCCAAGTGTTTGCAAGGGTAAAATATTAGAAATTGGTAAACATATAATAATAGAAGAACAGTTAAACTTGTTACACACGTATCTTAGACCTTATGCATTCTTTAAACTGATGGTTATATTAAAGCTAGAGGTATGTTAGATCTGGAAGGAAATATAATAAACTGTTAACCATAGGACAGGAATGCAATACTTGGGTATTCTGTAAAATCTTGAATAATGAAACTCTCTATCTTTAAAAATTATTACATTTTACCTACTGAGAACAAAGCAATAAACTTAATAAAATTTGTCTTTCAGTGTTACTTATAATTTCTATGAAAGGACATACAAAGTATTTCTGACATCGCAAATGTGTTGGGCATGAGCTTAAAAAAAACAAAAATGCGCTCCAGACCCGTGTACAAACATGTATGAAAATGAGATCAGGAGACAAAAACTACATGAATAACAGTGATCATAAAAAGTAACCGGGTTATCTGTTTCCTTTCTTTCTCAAAGTTGTGTAATATTATTCTTTTATTTCATACTAGAAAGATTTAAGATTAGCAACAACTTTTAACACCACATAGAAACAGAGCTGTTGGTAAAACACAAATGAACTTTATGAATGTCTATATAGAGATACTGTAAAATGATTTTATCAATAAAAGGTGAGGCTGTATAGAGAACACCATTGCCAACTGCAAAGTCCGGCTAAAGGGAAGTAGAATGTAGTTGTAAACAATCAAGTGTGCGTTTTAGAAAATTATCACAGACACATGGAAAGAAAAGTTAGCAAGGAAGTGAAGCACAAGCTATCAAGGCTAGAATAATTGAAGGCTAAACTCAAGGCCTTAAGAGCACTAGATGGCAAGTGCTCTTTTTATTAGCTTATAAAAACGGGGACCTGAAGGCAGAACCGAGGAAGTACTAGTAGTTAGTAAAGCATCTGGCCACTTTTCTATTTGATCTCAAGCAGAAAAACAAAGCACCAAGATAGAAAAGGTGCTTTGAGAAATTAGAGTATTTTAAAAAATACAGTCAATAACAACAACAACAACAAAAAATACTTTTAGAGTCTTATCTAAGAAAGACCCCTGATGAGCCTAGCATCAAACACCTAGCACTGGTCATGAGCTAGTGAACTTGACCTGGACTTGCCATTTGTTTCCACGCTGTGATGTTAACACTCTGCAGTGAAATCCTACCAAGGGAAAGGTTATATATACACACAGAGGTAGACTCCAGGGTCTACAGTGCTCCATGACACTGGATAAGAGAAACAAGGAGTCATCAGTAACAAGGGAAGTAACAAGGAACAAGCTTTAATGTAAAATTCTCCTCTAGTTTGATCCTCCTTTCTATACCCACTTTGTAACATTTTATGTGTATGTACACATGGGTGTGCTTAGTCACTCAATCATATCTGACTCTTTGTGACCCTTTGGACGGTAGTCCCCTAGGCTCTTCTGTCCATGGGATTCTCCAGGCAAGAACACGGGTGGATTGCCATTCCCTTCTCCAGGGGATCTTCCCAACCCAGGGATCAGACTCACATTCCCTGTGTCTCTTGCATATTCTTTGCCTGCTGAACATTGGGGAAGCCTTTGTAACGCTATAAACAAAAATATGTACTATAAGACTTTGATGCTGGGAAGGATTGGGGGCAGGAGGAGAAGGGGACGACAGATGATGAGATGGCTGGATGGCATCATGGACTCAATGGACATGAGTCTGAGCGAACTCCGGGAGTTGGTGATGGACAGGGAGGCCTGGTGTGCTGCGATTCATGGGGTCGCAAAGAGTTGGACATGACTGAGCAACTGAATTGAACTGAATATTAAACTATCAACTAGTCATTTCAGAAGAAGCCTACACACATATACATTTAACTATAGAGATAAAATAATTAAGAAGGATATTCAAGTACCATATATATAAATGTACACACACGCCCTGCAAGAATAAACACATCTTGCCAAAAAAGCTAATCAAAATCCAATAGTCAAAGACTCTAATCTTTTTAATAAGCTGGGAAGGTGACTTCTATTATGATATGTTAGTAATTTATATAGATTTTCACATATATTATCTTCCATAAAAAGACTGGGAGGTAAATTATTGCCTTCATTTTATAAGACAAGGAAACAAGTGACAGGTAAATTGGCAGAGCCAGACCTCGGTCCCATATCCCTCCTCTCTCTCTCTCTAGTAATCTGTCTTTAACACCTCCTTGTAATGATATGATTCATGGGACACTCCCCAGGCTTCAAAACTTATGATTTGAACTGAATATTAAACTATCAACTAGTCATTTCAGAAGAAGCCTACACACATATACATTTAACTATAGAGATAAAATAATTAAGAAGGATATTCAAGTACCATATATATAAATGTACACACACGCCCTGCAAGAATAAACACATCTTGCCAAAAAAGCTAATCAAAATCCAATAGTCAAAGACTCTAATCTTTTTAATAAGCTGGGAAGGTGACTTCTATTATGATATGTTAGTAATTTATATAGATTTTCACATATATTATCTTCCATAAAAAGACTGGGAGGTAAATTATTGCCTTCATTTTATAAGACAAGGAAACAAGTGACAGGTAAATTGGCAGAGCCAGACCTCGGTCCCATATCCCTCCTCTCTCTCTCTCTAGTAATCTGTCTTTAACACCTCCTTGTAATGATATGATTCATGGGACACTCCCCAGGCTTCAAAACTTATGAATCAGTGCTCTATCTTAAGCAAGAACACGTAACATTCCAGACATATGGTAATTCTTTAGGAAGTACGTTGAAGAAAAGAGATGCAAAAAATATAAAAGCAAATTTACACCATATAATCCTAAATTTTTGTTAGAAATATCAACGTAAACTCAAGAGGAACACATGCTCTTTTTTTCCACTGGGCAAAAAAGCTAGATAGAGTGATCAACCAAGTAATAATTGCTTCCAAATCAGGGTTTTCAAAATACTGTTTCCCACTAAAAGAAACCAGGGCTTCATGGAGAACAGTGGATTCTAGTTTGGGGAAGGAAATGTACAAGCTGAGCCTGGAAGATTTTGTCACAGCAGAAAGCAAGGAACCCTTCAAAAACTGTCAGCCTGAAGTGGCACCTACTGGCTAAAAGATAAGGAAACTGGAGCAAACAGAATAGTAGTTCTTAAACAGACCAAGACCAAAAAGGCTTATACCCATGTGATCATAACATGCATATGCAGTGAGACGGTGCCTAGTCTCCCGCACGGATTCTAGAAGGAACCAATCCAATTTCCTAAAAACTAACGGGAAAAGAAAATAATCAAGCATTAAATTTGCCTTTCCTCTAGAACCTGTCTTCTATCAGTCCCTCAGGGTATGCAAATACTTGAGGACAATCTCTTTAGTACTATCCCCATTAAGAAAAGAAGAAAGGGTAATGGACTACTCCCATTTTGCAAACCCAAAATGAAACAGGTCTAGGAAGTTATCTGGAGCCGCTGCTGCTGCTGCTGCTAAGTCACTTCAGTCGTGTCTGACTCTGTGTGACCCCATAGACGGCAGCCC
>SJYX01009906.1:0-10201 GCA_006410675.1 Oreotragus oreotragus
GGGTTGCCATTTCCTTCTCCAATGCAGGAAAGTGAAAAGTGAAAGGGAAGTCGCTCAGTCATGTCCGACCCTCAGCGACCCCGTGGACTGCAGCCCACCAGGCTCCTCCGTCCATGGGGTGTTCCAGGCAAGAGTACTGGGGTGCAGGTGTCGGTAAATCATTTAGCTTTTAGCTTTGGGGGCAAATTTTAGCTTTTGTAAGTCCTCATGCTTTATCCTCACCCATTCTTTTATTTTTCATTTCTTCATTTACTGTTTCTGTAAGTATCGGTGAAATTAATTCTTGAACAGAAAGGCATTTACCTTAAATAGTAGTCACAACTCTGTTCTGAGAAGCCATCTTATTCCTGCCACACTTATGAGGCAGTCAGTTGCCTTCCAGCAATTTTTTTCTTCTTACTTAGGAAAAGGATATCTAATGTTCTCAGCCCAGATAGAGAAAGTCCCATTGGAGTGTATTTTAAGAGATCCTTCTTAGTAATACTATGTGTAGTTGTGGCTTTGGAGAGAGCACAATCATCTTTTTTAAAGTTAATTTTCACTGGCGTACAGTTGCCTTATAATGTTGTGTTCTTTCCTGCTATACGGTAATGTGAAATAATAGTATGTGTACATGTACCCCTATTTTTTTTTCTTTCCCGTTTAAGTCACCAGAGAGCACTGAGTAGGTTTCTCTGAGCTATACAGCAGGTTCTCATTAGTTATCTATTTTATACATTGTATCTGTAGTATATATATGTCAATCCCAATCTCCCAATTCATCCCTCTGTTTTGCAAATAAGATCATCTACACTATTTTCCTAGATTCCACATAAGTGCATTAATATATGATATTTTTCTTTTTCTGACTCCATTCTGTGTAACAGTCTCCAAGTCTCTACAAGTGATCCAATTTCACTTGCTTTATGGCTGAGAAATATTCCCTTCTATATATGTACCACATTCCTTCCATATATATACCACATTTCTCTGTTTATGGACATTTCGGTTGCTTCCAGGTCCTGGATATTGTAAACAGTGTTGCGATGGACATTGAGGTACATGTATCTTTTTGAATTACGGTTTCCTCTGGGTATATGCCTGTGTGTGTGCACTGAGTTGCTCAGTCATATTTGACTCTTTGCTACCTCATGGACTATAGCCCTCCAGGCTCCTCTGTCCGTGGAATTTTCCAGGCAAGAATACTAGAGTGGGCTGCCATTTCCTACTCCAGGGGATTTTCCTGGCCCAGGAAGCAAACCCACATCTCTTGCATCTCCTGTGTTGATAGGCAGAGTCTTTGCCACTGAACCACCTGGGAAGCCAAGTAGTGGAAAAGCAATCTTCCTGAAATGTGACTCATGTCAAATCTTTCCTCAGTTCAGAACCTTCCACCAGCTCCCCATCTGTCTCAGAGAAGTGCCACAAACTGCCATCTTTTTCACCAGTCTCCCCAACACCTCTCAGTCCGCTAGGCTCCTTTCTCTTCCTGTAACACCCAGACATTCTCTTGCCTCTAAGCCTGTACACCTGCTCCCTCCTCTTTGTCTAAAATGCTCTATCCTCAAATGGCATTTACTGTTTCCAATGCTTGGATTGCCCATATTTTAAAGACTACTTCTATTAATCCTTCAGATCAAGCTCAAAAGTATGGGGAGGCAACTTAGAGTTTTCCCAAAGCAACATTAGTGACTTCCATCTTTGGGATTCCTTAGTACTTTGCTAACCCTTTATTACTGAGATGACTATGTAACTTTGCAATAATTTTATTAACATGAATGTTTCACTAAGTTATGAGCTGCTTGAAGACAGACAAATGAGAGTATTCATATCCATATACTCCTAAGATTTATCACAGAACCTGACATATATGTTTACTTCACTGAAGCATTCAAATAAGTTGAAGTATTGTCCAATTAATGCAAGTTTGCATTTAAATCATGTGCAACAAAATTGATGCTTTTAAAGAGGTCATACCTAAACCAGAAGACATTTCATGCACAAATTGTGATCCAAAACTACATGACATTCCAAGAATCCATTAAAAATGTTGTTAAATATGTAATAAAAATAGGGGGAGTAATAGGATGATTGCCTGAAATAGCATTGATATTTGTTCTCAAGTCAGGGTACATTTACTGATGAAGTTTCAAACTGGAATGATATATGGCTCATGCCTTCATCATAGGTGCTCAGTATATGTTCACTGAATTATCAGAAACCTGCTTCCAAGCTTGCATTCTTTGCTAGATTTACTATCCAATCTGCAGCAACTCTCTTAATGATTAGGAGCTTTCAAGAGGAGAAGGCACAAGCTGAAATTTTAAATATGACTTTGTCTTAGGTAGAGAAGGATGAGCGTAAGCATTTCTAGAAGAGAACATGGCATGAGAAATTCAAGAAACGACCTATAAATAGGTATGGCTGGAGTAAACAGTTAGAATTGGACATGGAACAACAGACTGGTTCCAAATAGGAAAAGGAGTACATCAAGGCTGTATATTGTCACCCTGCTTATTTAACTTATATGCAGAGTACATCATGAGAAACGCTGGAATGGAAGAAACACAAGCTGGAATCAAGACTGCCAGGAGAAATATCAATAACCTCAGATACGCAGATGACACCACCCTTATGGCAGAAAGTGAAGAGGAACTACAAAGCCTCTTGATGAAAGTGAAAGTGGAGAGTGAAAAAGTTGGCTTAAAGCTCAACATTCAGAAAACGAAGATCATGGGATCCGGTCCCATCGCTTCATGGGAAATAGATGGGGAAACAGTGGAAACAGTGTCAGACTTTATTGTTCTGGGCTCCAGAATCACTGCAGATGGTGACTGCAGTCATGAAATTAAAAGACGCTTACTCCTTGGAAGGAAAGTTATGACCAACCTAGATAGCATATTAAAAAGCAGAGATATTACTTTGCCAACAAAAGTCCATCTAGTCAAGGCTATGGTTTTTCCAGTAGTTATGTATGGATGTGAGAGTTGGACTGTGAAGAAAGCTGGGTGCTGAAGAATTGATGCTTTTGAACTGTGGTGTTGGAGAAGACTCTTGAGAGTCCTTTGGACTGCAAGGAGGTCCAACCAGTCCATCCTAAAGGAGATCAGTCCTGGATGTTCATTGGAAGGACTGATGCTAAAGCTGAAACTCCAACACTTTGGCGAAGGGCTGACTCATTGGAAAAGACTCTGATGCTGGGAGGGATTGGGGGCAGGAGGAGAAGGGGATGACAGAGGATGAGATGGCTGGATGGCACCACTGACTCGATTGCTGTGAGTCTGAGTTAACTCCGGGAGTTGGTGATGGACAGGGAGGCCTGGCGTGCTGCGATTCATGGGATTGCAAAGAGTCGGACACAACTGACCGACTGAACTGAACCAAACTGAACCGAACTGAAGGGTAGGTGGAACTAAATGAGATGAGAGTGTGGACAAAAGGCACATCATTCACTATCTTCTGTGCTAAGCCAAAATGTCTTAATTTTATTTTCTGAATGGTCTAGGAAACAAATGAAGGATTTAAGCAGGAAGTAACATGGTCCTGTTTTGCATGTTAGAAAGTCTGTATGCTCAGTTGCTCAGTCATGTCCAACTCTTTGTGACCCCACGGATTGTCTGCCAGGCTTCTCTCTCCATGGGATTCTCCAGGCAAGAATAGTGTAGCAGATTGCCATTTCCTCCACCAGGGGAATCTTCTGACCCAGGGATCGAACCCGTGTCTCCTGAATTGGCAGGCAGATTCTTTATCATTGAGTCACCTGGGAATCCCTGGTAAGATTACACCTTTGGTAATATAAGGAAAGGATCAAAGGACAATATTGGAATGACTGAGCCAGAAATGAATGATTAGGGCCATAGCTAAGGTAGTGGAAGTTGGTATGGAAGAAGGAGGAATGGAGATGGAGATAGATCCCAAAAAGATGGAAGTAAAGTGCACCATGACAGATTAGGTATGGAGAAGAAGGAAGAGTCAAAAATGACTTCTTGGGTGATAGAGTGGTTTTTGGAACATATCTGCAAAGAGAAAGCTCCTAGAAAGAAGGTTTCTGGAGCAAAATAATGAATGTTAAGTTCTGAATACTAATGAGGTAGATAGATAAAGAAATCTTGGCTGCACAAAGAGACTTGGGCTGGACACATAGTCCGCCTTAGTGGAGGCTGGACAAGGTCACCAGAGAGACTGTGAAGAATAAAATGGATAGGGGCCTAGGGTACATGGACCTTTGGGGAAAAGTTGAAGTTCACAGTGAAGTGAAGAAGAAGAGGCCAAAGAGCAGACTGAGAGGCCTGGAAGTAACTGCGGAGGAGAAGATTGGAAAGGAGGCATGATTTAGGGTATTGGATGCTTGCAGTCAGATCAAAATAGAAACTAAAAGGGCTCTGTGCCCATTGTTCTATGAAGATTTGACATCACTTTAGCTGGTGGCTTTCTTTCTACTGAATTGGACAAGGAGAAGGTCATTATTTTCTGTGCACCAAGACAGTCTTAGCAGTAGGTAACACATGAAGAGCAAACCATACTCTGTTTTTCTCCTTACCTCCCTTCCCCAAGGGCTCAACTTTTTTAAACAAATGAATCTTGTCAAAATGAACAGCAAGAGTATCTTGAAGGGAACAAAATCACAAAAAGGAAATGTATCTCAGGACTTAGATGAGGCAGCAGGAGCAGGAGTTTTCTTCCACATACATGAGATGATTACGAACAAGTATGAATATCTACACACGGGAACCTCAGTGTCTTTTAGCACTTCCTGACACTTTTTCTCCTCTTTGCTTTCCATATAATTGCTTCCTCCTAAAATGAAATAGGAGCCCTGATATATCAAACATGACTGCCTGATGTGTTCGTTTCTTCTTCTTTTCTTCCCTTTTCAAATATTTACATGCAGTTGAAAGTCTAAATGTCCAGTAAGGTCATAATTAATCTCGAGAGTTAGCTTTAAGAAAACACAAAATATATGTAGGAGAAAATACCAATTCTACTAGATTCACACTGAGATCTGTTTGTTATTCCCCTTCAAACAATCCTGCCAGTGCAGATTTCATATTGATGACTTATCACTTAAAAATGTCAGCTGGACAGGATACTTCACATCTGTTTACAGTATATTTATATATTATTAACACATTAAAAATAATTGGGGAAGATAATACAATAATAAAATGTACCATATTATTCTTAAACTTTAATTAAAGAGATTTCAGCTGGTATAGGAAAATAGTATAACTATGTGACTCTGCTCAGGAAATGTTGAATAATTTGGCCAAGGCTACACAGACAAGAAGAGGTGGAGGTAAAATCGACAGCAGTGCCCTTAACCACGATTGTTAGTTCTTGCACAAATGCTTTGTGCTCACATTTGTAAGGTGAAGAGACCCAGGTAAAGAAGGAATTCTCATGTAAAATGTGCTTTAGAAGTATAATTCTACAAAAGACATGTGTGTGCAGTCCTTGAAAACAGCAAAAGAACTGAGGGATATGTGCAGGTGTGGGAAATATGCATTAAAAATATCCACAAAGTGTCTGGGTTCACCTCTTTTCTGAAAGAAGATTAGATGAGAGAATTGGGAGCCCATGAGGAAGGAGAACCTGGAAAACCTAAATATTAGAGAACTTGGAAATAACTAGATATCTACATACCCTAACAGATATTTTTATAGTGGTTCATAACAGGTACCAGGGGTGTGGAGTGTGTGTATGTGTGTGTGTGTGAGTGCGTGCATGTGCACGAACATGCACTTGCATGTACATGTACTTTAAAATGCAGGCTTAAGTTAATACTTTAGCTTTCTCTTCCAGCTAGAAATGAAGATACTCAGTAGCAGGGCAGAGGAAAATAACAGTAAGACCACCCAGACTTGAAGTCATTGCATGAATCTCTAGTTAAGCCCAATAAGAGCTGAATTAAAACAAGGAAACTAGAACCAGAAATAGAATGAATTTGGATGATACCACTTCCAGTTGATGAGGCATTACCATTTGTCTGATGAAGATGTAAAAGTGATGTAAGAAAACCAGACTTATTGCTAAGACTTAAGTTCCATGTTTGATTCTATAGTCAGTAAAAATCTATCCACCTTAAACTTTTACTTGAGTTAATAGAATGTCTTGCATAAACTAGACTTTCTTATTAGTACCCCTGGATTTGACATTAACAAGTTCTGACACCTTTGGCAAGTTGCTTCACCTTTCTGTTTGCAGTCTCCTCATCTCTAAAATAAAGTTAATAATACATAACATATGGTTGGGTAATGGATCTAAGCTACACTGAAATTACTCAATAAATGTTAATTACTGTCACTACTGTGCCTGTTATTTTACCATCTTTAACTCTTGTTAAAACTTGTCATTAGAAATTCCTGTCAAAAAATGAAAGTTCAGGACAAATCAGGAAAACTCTTCTTCAGATTACTAAGTTTAAGTTGGTACCATTCACACGTCTCTCAAACTAGGAATACTGGCATGTTCTCCAATTACTTCCTGGCCTTCCACATTCAAAGAGGTCACCAAATCTTACTGAAGGCATATTCCAATGACTTCCAAATCTTACCACATTATTTCATCTCCACTCTAGATTTCACATGATGAACATCCCCAGTTCTTAAGAAATAAACAACAAGAAACCTCACTGTTGACTTTCCAGCTGTCAAACCATGTCTGTGCTCTTCTTCACAATAAATGCCCTCAAAATGCAAAATGTCATTCTTAATCACTGGCTCTACTATCAACCTTCACATTTCTCTTGAACGAATGACTCACATACTCATGTCTACCATTCCACCAAAAATATTTCTTATTGAGGTCACCTCTCTGATGCTGAATCAAATGGCCAATTTTCAGTCGTAATCTTTCTCAACCCTTCTGCAGCTTTGTCATAGGTGATCACTCCCTGTTTTTCCAAAGACAGTCTGACCACCAGGGAAGGCCCTGATCCGTACCTCTTCTCAGATTCATAGATGAACCTGATCACCCTCAGATCACACTTAACCTCATCCCCTTGCTACATTGAATCTTCTACTCTGGCTTAACTGCGAAGAGGTATGAAGGAAAGCATATGAAATTGAAGATGGAGGAGACCAGGAAGCTGGCTTCTATCCTGCAATGCCCAAATTCTACATCTATAAATTTCAAGCCAGGCTAATGAGAAGCAAACAAATATTAATAACAAAACCAGCCACATGATTTGCATATGATCTATTCCCTCGCCTCTATTTATCTCTATAATTTGGGAGAAGAAAGACAAGAAAGCAACAGCCTTCTGAACTATCATGAGTAAAATAGAACCCAGGAGCCTAGCTAGGAATATAAAATGCAAGGGACAGGAGGAAGAGGAACTGGAAAAACACAAGGGAAGAAAGCATCTAGAAAGCCAGCGCTTAATGGATCCTCACTTTTTCCCTATAAACAATAGCTTTCTTTGAAATTAGGGCCCATAATCCTGCTAGAAAGCCTTTAATTTAAAACAAACTGGTGAGAAAGGAAAAAAAAAAACAAAAACCTCTTAACAGTGATTAAAGGATTCAAACATATCAAGAGAATCTTTCGTTTTATAATACTTACATTTTCTGCAATAAATCTGTATTCATAGAGTTGCTTAAAGTATTTCAGCATTGAATTTCATTTTAAATTACTGAACAAAGTTTTAGGCAATAGAAAATCAGCCCATAGCCACAGCGCAATAGTAGTTAAATACACATATTGAAAGCACATGCAGGACACAATTGCCCTCACCTGCTTTTATTCTGGCAGAGACTTCACCTAGGATGGAGACAGAAAGGTCAGATACCAACTTTCTCAGCCTCCCTTGCAGTTAGAGCCTGAATGTGTGACCCATTCTGGCTCAAAAGGCCTGCAAGGAAACCTACTAAGTGAGGGGGGATGAAAGATAGAGCACAAAGCTCCTGAGAGATGCTTACCTCCATATTCAGCATGGTTGGGAGGATGTGATGATTTCTGGAGCTGCTGCAGCCACCTTGATCACCATGAGTCATAACATCACTGTCACACCAAAGACAGGGGACCTGAATGGTGGCAAGAGCCTGAGTCCTAACTGATTTCAATGAGCCACTGAGCTGCTCCACAGCTTGCTCTACTATATAGAGAGTAATTCATTCTTATTGCTTAAGTGCCTTGAAGTTTGGATATCTTGTTACACTAAGCAGCCAAAAGCAACCTACCTACTAATGAATCAAGCTATGCACTTAGGCCAGAGTTTTAAACTGTCAAATTCTAATAAACAAGGACATTCTGCTTGCTATTAATATATTTATTTTTTGTCTCAAGATAAACAATGATTCCTACCTATTTTAATTATATGTATTTAAGGTGATACTGGGAAAGATTGAGGGCAGGAAGAGAAGGGAGTGACAGAGGATGAGATGGTTAGATGGCACCACTGACTCAATGGACATGAGTTTGAGCAAACTCTGGGAGATTGGAGAAGACTCTTGAGAGTCCCTTGGACTGCAAGGAGATCTAACCAGTCCATCCCAAAGGAAATCAGCCCTGAATATTCATCAGCAGGACTCATATTGAAACTGAAACTCCAATAATTTGGCCATCTGATGCAAAGAACTAATTCATTGGAAAAGACTCTGATGCTGAGAAAGATTGAAGTCAGGTGAAGAAGGGGACAACAGGGGGATGAGATGCTTGGATGGCCTCACTGACCTGATGGACATGAGTTTGAGCAAGTTCCAGGAGTTGGTGATGGACAGGGAAGCCTGGTGTCTGGCAGTCCATGGGGTGGCAAAGAGTTTGACATGATTGAGCAACTGAACTTAACTTGGAGAAAAAATGTTTAAATTATTTTAAAATAGATATCAAAGTGTTGGGGTATAAATGAAAGATCGCCCTTTTATTCTTTCCATTTCATATAATGCTTCTTTACTTGGGTTCTCTTAATGTTTATAAACAGTAGAAGTGGTAAATAGATTTAAGGCACTAGATCTGACAGACAGAGTGCCTGATGAACTATAGACGGAGATTCGTGACATTGTAAAGGAGACAGGGATCAAGACCATCCCCATGGAAAAGAAATGCAAAAAAAGTAAAATGGCTATCTGAGGAGGCCTTACAAATAGCTGCAAAAAGAAGAGAAATGAAAAACAAAGGAGAAAAGGAAAGATATAGGCATCTGAATGCAGAATTCCCAAGAAGAGCAAGGAGAGATAAGAAAGACTTCCTCAGCAATCAATGCAAAGAAATAGAGGAAAACAACAGAATGTAAAAGACTAGAGATCTCTTCAAGAAAATTAGAAATACCAAGGGAACATTTCTTGCAAAGATGTGCTCAGTAAAGGACAGAAATGGTATGGACCTAAGAGAAGCAGAAGATATTAAGAAAAGGTGGCAAGTATACACAGAAGAACTGTACAAAAAAGATCAACCAGATAAACACAATGGTGTAACCACTCACCTAGAGCCAGGCATCCTGGAATGTGAAGTCAAGCAGGCCTTAGAAAACATCACTATGAACGAAGCTAGAGGAGGTGATGGAATTCCAGTTGAGTTATTTCAAATCCTAAAAGATGATGCTGTGAAAGTGCTACACTCATCATGCCAGCAAATTTGGAAAACTCAGCATTGGCAACAGGACTGGAAAAGGTCAGTTTTCATTCCAATCCCAAAGAAAGGCAATGCCAAATAATGCTCAAACCACCACACAATTGCACTCATGTCATATGCTAGCAAAGTAATGCTCAAAATTCTTCAAGACAGGCTTCAGCAATACATGATCTGTGAACTTTCAGATGTCCAAGCTGGTTTTTGAAAAGTCAGAGGAACCAGAGATCAAATTGCTAACATCTGCTGCATCATAGAAAAAGCAAGAGATTTCCAGAAAAACATCTGCTTCTTCTTTATTGACTATGCCAAGGCCTTTGACTGTGTGGATCACAAGAAACTTTGGAAAATTCTGAAAGAGATGGGAATACCAGAGCACCTGACCTGCCTCCTGAGAAACCTGTATACAGGTCAGGAGGCAACAGTTAGAACTGGATATGGAACAATAGACTGGTTCTAAATAAGAAAAGGAGTGTATCAAGGCTGTATGTCACCTTACTTATTTAACTTATATGCAGAGTACATCATGAGAAATGTTGGGCTGGAAGAAGCAGAAGCTGGAATCAAGATTGCCGGGAAAAATATCAATAACCTCAGACAACACCCTTATGGCAGAAAGTGAAGAGGAACTAAAAAGCTCCTTGATGAAAGTAAA
>SJYX01009908.1:0-24537 GCA_006410675.1 Oreotragus oreotragus
CAGCTTCAGCATCAGTCCTTCCAGTGAATATTCAGGGTTGATTTCCCTTAGGATTGACTGGTTTGATCTTGCAGTCCAAGGGACTTTCAAGAGTCTTCTCTAGCACCACAGTTCAAAAGCATCAATTCTTCAGCGCTCAGCTTTCTTTATGGTACAACTCTCATATCCATACACAACTACTAGAAAACCCATAGCTTTGACTATATGGACCTTTGTTGACAAAGTGATGGTGCTGCTCAGTTATCAATAAGCAGACAGAACTTCTAGATGTTCGCTATTTGAAAGGTCTGTAAGGGTGATTAGTCATCACAATGTAAATGACCAATTAAATAATACTGTATAATGTTGATTTATTTAAACTATTTATATTAATTAAGTACATTAATATATCCAGTACTAAAATCCTGGTCACTGCTGGTTACCTCCACCCTAACTAAGTACACCTGCATGTACCTCTTACTCAGTGAATAGAAAGGTCTTGGCCATTCTGTCTGCTCCAGCTCAAAGGTCAAATTCCAAAGAAGGGAATTTTTCTTCTTAGGTCTCATCACCTTCCCAGGGCTGTATTTTCACCACTCTAGCTCATCCCTTGCCTGATGTCCCAGATTGCTTTTAGAGAGTGTCTTTTTGGCTGAAAGTTCTTGTAAACTCAAGATAGTCTTTTCTGTATAAAATGTTCCAGTTTTCACTATCAAATTGCACATTGCCAGACTCCTCTTTCTCTCTGCCTTCATTTTTAAATTGTCCTTGTTTGCCCCACAACAGGCTTTTTCTCAAGTCATGAGCTATATTTTATTAACATCCCTAAGCCATCCAAGAGCTAAAGTTTTCAATATTGTGATTTGAGAACTGATAGTTCTAAAAGGCTTCTTACACTTTGAAGAAGCTTATCTCTAGAAATTATCAAAAGCACTGGGAGGAGGCCATAAAATTCTTTCCTTCCAAAATTTAAATAGATTTAAAAGGATTTTAAAATTCCTTTTATGTGACAGAAATAATGCAATCACTATGTGGAGAAGTTATAAAGGTTTTGGTGCTACATGTGAATATGAGTGGAAAGGATGCTAAACTTCTCTTTTTTGGTTCTTAATGGATTTAATGTACTTGGTGCTAAATATAGGCCACTGCACAGCAGTTTAAACTATATGTTTGCTAGAACACTTTCTAACACCTTACACAAAAATAAACTCAAAATGGATTAAAGATCTAAAGGTAGGACCAGAAACTATAAAACTCTTACAGGAAAACATAGGCAGAACATGCTCAGACATATCACAGCAAGATCCTCTATGATCCACCCACCAAAGTAATGGAAATAAAAACAAAAGTAAACAAATATGACCTAATTAAACTTAAAAGCTTTTGTACAAGCAGCTCACGCAGCTCAATACCAGCAAAACAAACAACCCAATCAAAAAATGGGTCAAAGAACTAAACAGACATTTCTCCAAAGAAAACATACAGATAGCTAATAAACACATGAAAAGATGCTCAGCATCACTCATTATTAGAGAAATGCAAGTCCAAACCACACTGAGGTATCATCTCATGCCCATCAGAATGGCCACCATCAAAAAGTCTACAGACAACAAATGCTGGAGAGGGTGTGGAGAAAAGGAAACCCTCTTACACTGCCGGTGGCAATGCAAACTGGTGCAGCCACTATGGAGAACAGTGGGGAGATGTTAAAAAACTGGAACTAGAACTGCCATATGACCCAGCAATGCCACTGCTGGGCATACACACTGAGGAAAGCAGAACTGAAAGAGACACGTGTACCCCAATGATGTTCATTACAACACTGTTTACAATAGCTAGGACATGGAAGCAACCAAGATGTCCATCAGCAGACAAATGGATAAGGAAGTTGTAGTACATATACTCAATGGAATATTACTCAGCTATAAAAAAAAACACCACATTTGAGTCAGTTCTAATGAGGTGGACAAAACTGGAGCCTATTATACAAAGTGAAGTAAGTCAGAAAGAGAAACACTAATACAGTATATGTACACATATATATGGAATTTTAAAAGCTGGTAACAATGATTCTATATGCAAGGCAGCAAAAGAGACACAGATGTAAAGAACAGACTTTTGGACTATGTAGGAGAAGGGGAGGGTGGGATGATTTGAGAGAATAGTATTGAAACATGTATATTACCATATGTAAAATAGATGGCCAGTGCAAGTTTGATACATGAAGCAGGGCACTTAAAGCCAGTGCTCTGGGACAACCCAGAGGGATGGGGAGGGGAGAGAGGTGGGAGGGGGGTTCAGGCTGGGGGGACACATGTGCACCCATGGGTGACTCATGTCAATATATGGCAAAAACCACCACCATATTGTAAAGAAATTATCCTCCAATTGTAATAAATAAGTCAATTAAAAAATAAATTATGTGTTTTATTTGTCCATTAGACTTTTAAGTTCCTATGGGCAGAAAATGTGTCCTAAAGAGTGTGAAGCTCAACTTAGTTCAGTAGCCAGTAGATGTCTGCAAAAGGAAAACTCCAGGGTCCTGAAGGCTGAGTGTGCTGAAATGAGAACTTGAGAATTAATTTCTACAGCTGACAGCCATCCACAGCCACAAATTACCTGATCCTCTGACTGGTCAGCTTTATTCCTGGAGGAAATTTTTACCTACTTGTCAGGGTATTTTTAACCTATGTGGACACAGAGCCTGCAGCTTGCAGCAGATATGCCCGGAGTCCAGCTGAGAAATCAAGCTGTTGTCTTGATCAAAAGTCAGAGTCATCTAGTTCTGACAAAGCAGGCATAGTAGTCAGATTAAGTCTTGCTGAGTCTGGTGCTAGGCTGTTACTCCATAAGAGAGTTGCGCTTGAGGCAGAGGCAGAAAGGCGAAAGAAGCAATTTTCAGTAGTGAGACAGATCGGTTCAGCACCTTGGATAGCAACTGATGCTTGTTGCCCTGGCTGTCCACAGCCATGTATCCTGGAATCTATAAGCCCTATTCACTGGTTCAACTTTATTTCTTGAACTCTGCTTATCAAAGACAATATGTCCTTCATGAAATTAAAGTTTTTTTGGCAGCTGGAAGGAAATTCTGAATATCACATAAGAAATAGTTTTGGAAAGGCCCATATATCATCTTGCATTTTCACATTCACAATACTTTTAGATTCAGATCAGGCTCATACTAATAAATCTTTCTCCTTTGTCCCTACTCCTCCAGCTGATAATTAAGACCTAACAAGTACCCTTTTTAAAGGAAAGATCTGTCAAATTCTCCTCACTTCATTTAGCTTTGTTTACACCATCTCTTCTTTAGAAGGTCACTAAGTCTTTACTTTTTCCTTCCTTCAATTCATTTTGCATACAGCTAACATTCATATTTCTGTGACATACATTTGACAGTGACTGTGCCATATTATTGCCTTTATCATGTTCCTTGAAATATCTTCTTGCAGATGCTAATTGGTATTCCACAAAAAGAAAATCAATTTTCAAGTACTGTGGAACAAGTTTAAACAAATTATGTTATCTACTTATTCTTTTTACTACTAGAATTTTTTGTTCACTGTAGATCTCCACAGGAGGGTAAAGCACGTGATATGTAGCAATTCTCAATTGTATTTGTCTACAGAACTCATATGCCATAGAACATCTATGATTTCTCATGGACATTAGCATTCTGCAGAAACACTGTTTAAGCAAACCCAAGAGCTTAATTTTTCCATCTCACTTACCTTCTATCAAACATGCATCTCACTTTCCCATGCTATAAAAAACATTCATAATTTTCCGACATATGTATTTTTTCCATACTTATAACACTGATAATAATGCTGCTCTTTCTGCCTGAAACTCTATTTCCCCTACTTTGTCCTGTGAAATTCTATTCATGCATTTAAGACTTTGCTTAAGTGACTTATTCTTTGACTCTGTCCGTGCTTTCCCCAAGCAGACTTAGTTACTCTTTCCTGCATGTCCCCTGTTCCATTTCCATTACACCAGTTTCAGATTTAGGTACTACTGGAGAGGTTAATCGGGGAAGGCAATGGCACCCCACCCCAGTACTCTTGCCTGGAAAATCCAATGGATGGAGTAGCCTGGTGGGCTGTAGTCCATGGGGTCGCTAACAGTCGGACAGACTGACTTCACTTTCACTTTTCTCTTTCATGCATTGGAGAAGGAAATGGCAACCCACTCCAGTATTCTTGCCTGGAGAATCCCAGGGATGGGGGAGCCTGGTGGGCTGCCGTCTATGGGGTCACACAGAGTCGGACACGACTGAAGTGACTTAGCAGCAGCAGGAGAGGTTAATGGTGAGCACCTGTGCTTAGGTCTCATTTTTTTCCTCTTGCTCAAATAAGTCACTAACATAATAACCCATATCTGAGACTTCTTTAAAAGGCTCAATTTTTTTTCAGTCAACTCTATAATTTAAAAAACATGTATTATTTTGAAGATCTGAAACTAGTCATTTAAGAAACCATCTCAACTGACATTTTTAGGCAGATATTTTCAGTAAAGTCTTAACATTTTCAGTATTTGTGAGGCTTGTTAGTGTAGTCTATACATTTCATTTGATTTTTAGTAACTTGCATTTTCATAGAAAATGGTACATTTTATCCACTTGAAAAAGTATTTAGCAAGATCTTCTACAAATTATTCATTATTTTATTATTTTCTCTTTACATGTGATTGTTTCTACTTCCTTAGAATAAACATTTTTGAATTTACAAATTATAAAATATTACAAATACATGATTTATCTGTTCCTATGTTAGTGTATATATATATGCACATGGGTATGTGAGTGTACGTTTTAAGAAGTAGCTATTGGATAGCAGTTCATGGTTTATGAAAGGGAGGGTCACTCAAAGTCCAAAAAACACACTAGGTTTTCATTCAGTTTACAAGACTTACTAAATGTATAATCATGGAGAACTTTATTTGTGCCTCAATTTTACCATCTGTGGAATTATGTTAATTATAAAAACATGACAAAGGGTCTTTCATGTAGTAACCAATTAATACTTGTTACTTATATCATCAAAAAAGCAAGAGAGTTCTAGGAAAAAAAATCTATTTCTGCTTTATTGACTGTGCCAACGTCTTTGACTCTATGAATCACAAAAAAACTGTGGAAAATTCTTAAATGGATGAAAATACCAGACCACCCAATCTGCCTCTTGAGGAATCTGTTATGCAAGTCAGGAGGCAACAGTTAGAACTGGACATGGAACAACAGACTGGTTCCAATAGGGAAAGGAGTACATCAAGGTTGTATATTGTCACCCTGCTTATTTAACTTATATGCAGAGTACATCATGAGAAACGCTGGACTGGATCAAGCACAAGCTGGAATCAAGATTGCCAGGAGAAATGTCAATAACCTCAGATATACATATGACACCACCCTTAGGGAAGAAAGCACAGAAGAACTAAAGAGCCTCTTGATTAAAGTGAAAGAGGAGAGTGAAAATGTTGACTTAAAACTCAACATTCAGAAAATTATGATCATGGCATCTGGTCCTATCACTTCATGGCAAATAGATGGGGAACAATGGAAACAGTGACAGACTTTATTTTGGTGGGCTCCAAAATAACTGCAGATGGTGACTGCAACCATGAAATTAAAAGATGCTTACTCCTTGGAAGAAAAGTTATGACCAACCTAGACAGCATATTAAAAAACAGAGACGTTACTTTGCCATGAAAGGTCCATCTAGTCAAAGCTGTGGTTTTTCCAGTGGTCATGTATGGATGTAAGAGTTGGATTATAAAGAAAGCTGAGCACTGAAGAATTGATACTTTTGAACTGTGGTTTTGGAGAAGACTCTTGAGAGTCCCTTGGACTGCAAGGAGATCCAACTAGTTCATCCTAAAGGAGATCAATCCTGAATATTCATTGGAAGGACTAATGCTGAAGCTGAAATTCCAATACTTTTGGTGCCTGATGCGAAGAACTGACTCATTTGAAAAGACCCTGATGCTGGGAAAGACTGAAGGAGGGAGGAGAAGGGGATGACAGAAGATAAGTTTGGATGGCATCACTGACACAATGGACACGAGTGTGAGTCAACTCTGGGAGTTGCTAATGGACAGGGAGGCCTGGCGTGCTGTGGTCCACGGGGTCGCAAAGAGATACGACTGAGCAACTGAACTGAACTGATACTTATTATCTATGGCAGCAATTTTTATCTTCCTTACTTTCCCCTTTCTTAGTTAAATCTCCTTATTTTACTTTTTAACTTCTTCATTTCTTATTTTTACAGTGTCTTTCATGGAATATTTAGGGTTTTTTTTCTCTGTTCATGAAAAAACTCATTCAGGAAATTCATTTTTCTATGATAATACCTTTAGCTTCACTTCATTACTCTGAGTGTAAGTTTTCACCCATTTGTGCATAATTTAGGAGTGATTTTAGGTATACTAAGGGTTGAGGATTTTGTTGAGTTTTGTACTCTACTTTTTGTCATTAATGTTAGTATTATCATATCCTGATTAGAATGTGTGATTTATACTATTGCTATCATGGCTATGTTTTTTCCAATAGTCATGTGTGAATGTGAGAGTTGGATTATAAAGAAAGCTGTGTACCGAAGAATTAATACTTTTGAACTGTGGTTTTGGAAAAGACTCTTGAGAATCCCTTGGACTGCAAGGTGATCCAACTAGTCCATCCTAAAGGAGATTAATCCTGAATGTTCATTGGAAGGACTGATGCTGAAGCTGAACCTCTGATTCTTAGGCCACCTTGCAATGAGCTGACTCATTTGAGAAGATCCTGATGCTGGGAAAGATTTAAGGCAAGAGAAGAAGGGGACAACAGAAGATGAAATGGTCGGATGGCTTCACCGACTCAATGGACATGAGTCTGAGTAAACTCCAGGAGTTGGTGATGGACAGGGAGGCCTCGTGTGCTGCAGTCCATGGAGTCACAAAGAGTTCAACAAGACTAAGCAACTAAACTGAACTGAACTGATCACTTCGGAATTAATCAAGGTTTTCTTTGTAGCCTAATATCTAAGTCTGAATTCCCCACCCCCCAAAAGCAGATCCTAATGCTAAGACTCAGGCACAGATAGTGTATTTAGGAGATGGCCCCAGAAGGCAGGGGCTGGGAGACAGACAGAAAGAGATGGGCCAGGAAGGAGGATGTAATAGCAGATGCTTCATTGAGAAACTTACTTCTGAGGACAAGTGGAGCCCAGTCCTTCTAAACACTCTCTAGGGAACTATACAGAAACTCCCAAATATTGTCTCCCTGAAGGACTGAATGCTGAGGCTGCATCTGTGCATGGACTGAGCAACCTTTCTTCATTTCAGAGAAAGTCAGGAAATAGAAAGGTGGAGAGAGAGTTCAACCCCCAGCAGGCCACCAATCATGTGCTTACAAATTGCCCACTGCAGCCACCACTGACATCTTGGATAGGCCTAAGTGATCTGGTGCAGGAACCCATCTTGTAGGTTGCACATAAAATCATCTCCATTTGTAAAGTGTGCCAATGGTAAGGATTTTTTTTTTTTTTGCCCTTTTTTTTTTAAAGACTCTTGGAGTATAATGTCTAGTCTTTGCTTCTAAATTTGTATCAAGGAGTAGCTCAGTACTTCACAAGGCAGACAGCTCTATGCAGGAATATATGATCGTATTGCCATTACAAAAGACAGAGGTGCAGAGGGGTAGAACCTTCTTATTTATCAGATGGTAAATATTAATCAAATTTATTTGGCTAAGAGTTTCTTTATGTCAAAATGTAACTTGAATAGTAAATAACTCTCTCATACTGATTATGAACAGATGGAACAGATACAATCTGAAATCATCAGCATTAATAATTAACTGGAAGTATATTTTCCCTATTATTACAAATAATAGCAGATTTTATAGAGTAACTTATCTAGATAGAAATAATAACCCCATAAGAAATTATATTTGTAATATTTTATGATTGGAAGAGAAAACTTGAATGTCTCTTTTTACTTAAGAGAGTTGGAATGTTTTCTTTGGTTTCAATATAACCTGTTATTATACCCTATACTACTTCTGAAAAATCATCCCAAAGGGTTTTCGATTGTCCCATGATATGATAAAGTCAGCATAAAATTAATTGTGGCAAGTTAGGAACGTACATTTATAAAAACAGAAAGGGGAGCTAAATAGAATATATCAGTTCAGTTCAGTCACTCAGTCGTGTCCGACTCTTTGCGACTCCATGAATCGCAGCATGCCAGGCCTCCCTGTCCATCACGAATTCCTGGAGTTTACTCAAACTCATAAATAGAATATATAAAGAATATCTAAAAATGTTTAGGACAGATGATGGATTAACACTGCTACTGGTAATTGGGGATCTTATGCAACACAAGATGTTACAGATGGCAGGAATTACAGCTATGAAAGGTCTGACTCTGACAGCTTTTGCCAGTGTTTTTAATAAATGTCCTCTTCTAGCCTTAGACAGAGTTGAGCTGTTTGAGAAGCAGCCATGCATGGTATGCTGACTTAAACTATCTGTTATTAACTCATCTTGTAACCTCAAGATAGCTAGACCATACCTGTGGAATTGTAGTTTTCCTTGTATGATGCAACTTTTTCAAAGGGTTGTCAAATTAGCATCTCAGGATTATTGTGGTGATAAGTGAAGATCACTGACCCCTAGATAAAAGGGAGGAGGTTCTCAGTGAAAACATCCTTCATTTCTTACTCAGAATTCAGTCACTTATTTCTCATTGTTCACTAATTGAGTTACTTACACTGAGTATAAGCCCCATGTGCTAATTGCCAAGGATATGGTTATGAAAGTTAGAAAATTAATAGTCTAGTTGATGCTGCTGCTGCTGCTAAGTCGTTTTAGTCATGTCCAACTCTGTGCAACCCCATAGACGGCAGCCCACCAGGCTCCCCCCGTCCCTGGGATTCTCCAGGCAAGAACACTGGAGTGGGTTGCCATTTCCTTCTCCAATGCATGAAAGTGAAAAGTGAAAGTGAAGTTGCTCAGTCATGTCCGACTCTTAGCAACCCCATGGACTGCAGCCCACCAGGCTCCTCCATCCATGGGATGAGGGGACATAAATATGATTCAATTTGATAATTATTATGATAGAGATAAAGGCAAACTTACATGTTAGGAAGGACATGGGAAACCTAACCTAGCCTAATCGGTTTGGATGGAGTCAGAAAGTTACTCTTGGCAAAGGCAGCTGAGGTTTGAAAACTAGAGGGAGACCTCCAGAAGGACCAGGGCTAAAGGGAGATTGTTTCAGATAGGAATAGCATCATACCAGCAGGGGCTTTGTATGAATGGAGCACATGCTTTTGTTCTCCCCCCTCCCCACGGGTGAGAGATAAAAGATGAGAACCCAGTGAGAGGGGAGGCCAAACAAGAAAGTGAAAGGTTAAGAGAGTGATAGGAAGATACGGAAAGACTTTTTGAGAAGTGACGTGGTCAAATTTATGCATTCCAGAGATTACTCTGACTTCTGTGTGGGAGGACAATCTGGAAAATATAGACTGAAGAGAGGAAACCAACAATTAGTAAGGGTACAAATAGGTATAAATGCTTATAATAGCACATACCAGGAGCTAGACTCAGTTAGTGAATTATGCAGATTAATTTCTCTACACAATCCCTGCTGCTTAATAAATCCCATTTTTACAATGGAGAAAATTGGGGCCCAAAGAGGTAAAGTGAATGATCCAGGTTCTCAGAGCTGTAAGTGGCAGGTCTGGGATTCTAAACCAGGCAGGTGAGTTCCAGAGTTCATGCTGTTAATCTCCATGCTAGGGAAATGTGCCTGTTTATGGGCTATCATTGTGTGTAGGCAGTGGTTCAGCACTTAACATACTTTATTACTCTTCACAGCAATGGAGCTGAGTAGGTGATAGTATTATCCCCATTTTACAGATGAGGAAAGTGAAGCACAGAGAGGGTGGAAAATTTTCCCAAGGGCACACAGCTAAAAAAGGTCAGACTGAGGATGGGGACCTAGGCTGTCTCATTCCAGAGCCTATTCTTTTAATTACTATGTTCTCCCCATCAACAAGTGGTTGCTGGAATTTCAGAGAGATTCTAACTATTGATGCAAAAACTTACCTGATATAAAGCCCTCATCCATGTTAGAAATTTAAGGATTCAGAAAGAATTAAAATCATCTGCCAAGACTGGAATCTTTATTTCTTTTGACATGACCAGACTTGCTAATTTCCCTGACTAGAATCTTTCTTACTAGGTTCTGAGATTTTTGAGGAAAGGGACCCTAAATTATTCATCCTTGTATTCCAGATGCATATTAAATAGGACATAAGAAATGGCAACCCACTCCAGTATCCTTGCCTGGAAAATCTCACGGACAGAGGAGCCTGGTGGGCTGCAGTCCATGGGGTCGCAAAGAGTCTGGCACTTAGTTACTTACTTCACAAAGACAGAAATATAGATTAATGGAACCAAATAGAAAGACCAGAGATAAATCCACACACATATGGACACCTTATCTTTGACAAAGGAGGCAAGAATATACAATGGAGTAAAGACAATCTCTTTAGCAAGTGGTGCTGGGAAAACTGGTCAACCACTTGTAAAAGAAAGAAACTAGATCACTTTCTAACACCACACACAAAAATAAACTCAAAATGGACTAAAGATCTAAACGTAAGACCAGAAAACTATAAAACTCCTAGAGGAGAACATAGGCAAAACACTCTCCAACATAAATCACAGCAGGATCCTCTATGATCCACCTCCCAGAATACTGGAAATAAAAGCAAAAGTAAACAAATAGGATCTAATTAAAATTAAAAGCTTCTGCACAACAAAGGAAACTATAAGTAAGGTGAAAAGACAGTCTTCTGAATGGGAGAAAATAATAGCAAATGAAGCAACTGACAAACAGCTAATCTCAAAAATATACAAGCAACTTATACAGCTCAATTCCAGAAAAATAAACGACCCAATCAAAAAATGGGCCAAAGAACTAAATAGACATTNCACCAGTCTATGTTTGATGCAGGATGCAGGATGCTTGGGGCTGGTGTATGGGGATGATCCGGAGGGATGATGTGGGGTAAGATGTGGGAGGGGGTTTCATGTTTGGGAGCTCATGTACACCCGTGGCAGATTCATGTCAATGTATGCCAAAACCAATACAGTACTGTAAAGTAAAATAAAGTAAAAATAAAAATTAAAAAAAAAAGAAAGGAGTAAAAGCCAAAAAAAAAAGAAAGAAAGAAAGAAAGAAAGTTAATTAAGGCAATCCAACCCAAAGTGTTTCAGCATAAGCAAGGAAGTCTTTGAATAAAAAAAGAAGTGTCTGACTGTGCAGGATGCTACAGCCACTAACCACATGTGACTTTGTGTTTTTCAGTCACTCAGTCATGTCGGACTCTTTGCACCCCATGGACTGCAGCACGTCAGGCTTCCCTGTCCTTCACTATCTCTCAGAGTTGCTCAAAGTCATGTCCATTAAGTTGGTGATGCCATCCAACTATCTTATCCTCTGTGGTCCTCTTCTCCTCCTGCCTTCAGTCTTTCCCAGCATCAGGGTCTTTTCCAGTGAGTCGGCTCTTTTCATCAGGTGGTCAAAGTATTGGAGCTTCAGCTTCAGTCTCAGTCCCTTCAAATCAGATAAAATTAAGTAAAATTTAAAAGTTAATTCCTCAGTCCTGCTAGCCACATTTCAAATGCTCAGTGAAGTGAAGTGAAGTCATTCAGTTGTGTCCGACTCTTTGTGACCCCATGGACTGTAGCCTACCAGGCTCCTCAGTCCGTGGAATTTTCCAGGCAAGAGTACTGGAGTGGGTTTCCATTTCCTTAACTAATGTGGTGACACACAGAGAGAGCACTTACATCATGGCAGAAAGTTCTATTGAAAACGAACTACATGGCCAAAAGTTCTATGGAAGAGAGCTTGCATGTTACCCGGATATTGAAATGTCGCTGTCAAAACCTCGTGGGCAATTTTCCACAAAGTGGTTTTCTGAGTTCTATCCCAGACCTACTGAATCAGAATTTCTTTGCAAAGAGTCAAGGAATCCTAATTTTCCATATGTGTCTATATGGTTTATTTTAAGAAAGACTGGCTTAGAACTTTGGACTTCCATATTGTTGCCTAAAAGCCCCTTTGTTCAAATAAAAGCTTAACTAGAGTGCCAGCAGGCAAAACAAACACAAGTAGGGCTTCTTGACTCGGAGAGGAGAATGGGTCTGGATAACTACTTGCCCACTGCCTGATCTCCATGGAACACTGTAGAACAAAGACATTGAAATTCATGGTTTGAAAACTACTGGCCCAGAGATTAAAGGAACTTCCCAGGAGCTCCAGGGCACTGACTCCCCAGAGAATAGGACTTCCCTGGTAGCTCAGCTGGTAAAAGAATCTGCCTGCAATGCAGGAAACCCTGGCTGGATTCCTGGGTCTGGAAGATCACCTGNAAAACATGGCCCACTGGAGAAGGGAATGGCAAACCACTCCAGTACTCTTGCCTAGAGAACCCCATGAACAGCATGAAAAGGCAAAAAGATGTGACACTGGAAGATGAGTCCCCCAGGTCAGAAGGTGTACGATATGCTACTGGGGAAGAGTGGAGGGCAATTACTAATAGTTAAAGAAAGAATGAAGCAGCTGGGCGAAGGCAGAAATGATGGTCAGTTGTGAATGTGTCTGGTGGTGAAAGTAAAGTCCAATGCTGTAAAGAACAAGATTGCATCAGTTCAGTCGCTCAGTCGTGTCCGACTCTTTGCGACCCCATGAATTGCAGCACACCAGGCCTCCCTGTCCATCACCAACTCCTGGAGTTCACTCAAATTCAGGTCTATCAAATTGGCGATGCCATCCAGCCATCTCATCCTCTGTCGTCCCCTTATCCTCCTGTCCCTAATCCCTCCCAGCATCAGAGTCTTTTCCAATGAGTCAACTCTTCGCATGAGGTGGCCAAAGTACTGGAGTTTCAGCTATAGCATTATTCCTTCCAAAGAAATCCCAGGGTTGATCTCCTTCAGAATGGACTGGTTGGATCTCCTTGCAGTCCAAGGGACTCTCAAGACCCCACTCCAATATTCTTGGGTTTCCCTGGTGGCTCAGACGGTAAAGAATCTTCCTGCAATATGGGAGACCTGGGTTTGATCCCTGGGTTGGGAAGATTCCCTGGAGGAGGAAATGGCAACCCACTCCAGTATTCTTGCCTGGAGAATTCCATGGACAGAGGAGCCTGGTGAGCTCCAGTCCATGGGGTCACAAAGAGTCAGACACGACTGAGCCACACGTGGCCCTAAGCAAACTCAAAATTGAATCTTGAGCCTTGGGGACTCCACAGTCTAGGGACTGATATATTACAGAGCTAGGGCAAGCAAAGCTTCATGAGGTGGCGAGCGGATATGAATGGATGGTTGAGAAATGATGTCAGGTAATCTCTGAAGACTTGACCTAGATCCAGGATAGATTTCAACTCAGATGTTATGCTTGACCGTCACTCAAAGCACAGGCACTCATAGAAGGGGAAAGGGAACCCTTTAGCAGGTGGATGTGGACACAGTAATGCCTCCTGATGGGTTCTTGAGGTTGGCCCACTTTTTTACAGGAGTCAATGTTATTTCATTCACCTGCAGTAATTCTTGTGCTTATACTTTTATCTGTTAATGGAGTTTCCAAACTCACTTTGGCATCTGTAAGAGATGAGGGCCATGCAGCCATGGGAGAGACAGGCATCTAGGCACCCTCATTCTTTCACCCAATGTTCAGCCTAACGTAGTCATATGTGGAACACTTTACCCAGTGATGTCAGATCATGTCTGTAATGATGCCACTAAAGCAAAATCCTTGTAGGTGACATTTTTTATCCTTTAATAAAATGCATGTGCTTTTGGCCCCAAGTGTTTCTTCCTCTGTATGAGCCACGGTTGAGCACTGGTATTGAAGATCAACCATGCATAGAGAAATGTTTACTGAGTCTCATCCATTGTCTTGCGTCCTTTCAGCTCTGACATTTTATAGCATGTGTGTGTTTCAGTAACGATGGTGAGGGCCTGGAATGAATGAATGAACAAAACACAGACAGAAGGCTATTCTTTTGAATGGTTTTTATTTTCAGGGTTTCATTTGTAAACTACAGAGCGCACCATATTTATTTAACTTAATCTATCAGGACGACACTTCATTAAATTAAGAAATTTTAATTAACTAATGAAGATTTCATTGTCTATTCTTTTTATGTTCACATTAGGGTAGGCCATTTTGATGACAACGTTTATAGCTGTAATTAAATATTTCTAATAGGTTTAGTTAAAATTTGCAAATAATAAGGCATATTTCATCTTTATTTTATTATTCATGGCATATCCAATTTAGTCTTGTGGCAGTCACCCAGCTTTATGTGTCTTCCCTTATTTCTTTTCACAAGTCTGTGCTTTACTTCAGACAAATTTTGAAGTACTGATAAATCAGGGTTATAATATCCATGAAATTTATCAATAGATCCACGAGCAAAGGAAACCCTCCTTTTCTTGCTGTGGTCTGTGGAGTAAGGCCACCCCAAGTGACCACCTCACATACATAACTCACAGCTTGATTAGTGTAAATCCAGTGGGTGACACTTGGCATGTATCCCTGAGTGTGACACCAATCAGAAATGCCCTTTCATGGCATTCCTAAGGGAGAGCCATTCTGCTAATGTCTGTATACCCCAGTGGTGAGGAGCTTATTATTCCAAAGGAACATTGGTCAATCAACTATTTGACATTGATTTTTAATGCAGTCTTCCTATTAATTAAAATATATCTTATTTTTACCTTACCTTCATTTATTTCTGAATCTACTTTTGGGGTCTTCATTCATTATTCAAGTATTTATTTACTTTCCATTACTTTTCCACTGGAAGGAACAGAATGGATATAAACTGAAGCCAAACAAAGCGAGTTTGTTCTCAGTTCCCAGAGGCCCAGGGACACTGACTAAGCCCTTCACATGTTTCTCTTCTTCCCCTCTTTCCTTCAGCTCTCCTTCCTGTGGCCATCGTCCAGCTCCTTCACCTCCCGTCTTTTTCCTTCATTTTGTGGTGCTGACCAACCTACTGCTGCAGGCTGGATCCCTGCCTGTTTTCTGCTGTCTCTAACACAACACGCCTCTATCAGGAGCTCCTTTTATTACCAAAGATATAAATCAGATCAGCCAAGACAAGAATGGAAGAGAATCTCCTCTTGCAAGGTCAGCTGGACTTTTCGGCCCCCGCTGTCCCACTGAGTCACTTACCCATAGCACTGATTCCACTGTCTCCAGTTGAAGAGCAGCTCAGCTTCTGGAGGGAAGATCCAACATCAGACACTGACAGATTGTAACGCACCCTGACCTGGAGCCAGATACAGTGCATCTCCTCCTCTCTGCCACGCTCCTTGCCCCAAGAAGAATATTGTTCTTTAGTGGCATTTTTGACTAATCAACTGTGACAAATGCTCAGAAGACTCAAGCAAGACAATATTATGAACATCAGTGTCCAAAAGGCCTAATAGAGAGAGTAGTCCCCTGCTTTTTCTTTCCACGCTGATGATAACTGGGTGACCTCTTCTGAGAGGCCTACTGTATCTTGTCAAGTCCTGTTACTGTGATAGTCAGACTGTGGTATGGGTGTTAGCAAAGCTTCCAGGGTAGGAGCAGCATTTCTCCTAAAAGAAAAAAAAAAAACGGGCCATTTCCACCCAGCCACCCAGGGAAAGAGGTCTGTTCCTCAAAACTAGAATCAGTGAGGAGGTTAACGTGCAGCTGTAGTGATTCTTTGGAGGCTGAATGCTCTTGGATCCAGACGCTGGTGATGGTAAATGCTTGATGTGTTGGGCTCCTGGGAGTAAAATGTGAAGTTCAGGGCTACCATGTGTTAGGATCTGGAAAGGAGGTATGACAGCCCTGGGCATAGACTGAAGACGCTGGGGTCATAGGGTGTACTTTATACATTGGGAGTCAGTGCCCTGTTGGGATCTTGAGTTGCCCTAGGCATCTGTAGGATATTTGACAAGCTCCGCAGATCTCTTGATCCCTGTTTTGTGGCCACACTTTCAGCCTGGATCTAGAAACCTGCCTCTCTCATTCACTGACTTCTATTATCTTGACCGCCTGAAACCCAGGCATCTCCAGCTCCAAAAGAGCCCTTTTCTTCCTTCAAATAAACAGTTCCTGACTCCTCCAGTCCATGAAAGTTTCTCTCTCCTGAGCACCACACTTCTGACTCTTTGTGCTACTTGTTTTCCTGTTGTTTCAAAGTGGCTGCCTTCCTAGGAGACTGTTTTTGATTTGCTTTCACATGGATTCATGTGGTTTTTCTCCCCAGCAGAGTTACAGTCTTTTGGAGGGTGAGATGAGACCAGAAATCCTCCGTATCTCTTCATTGTACAAATCCTACTTTTCTGTCTGGTTCACAGTTTCATAATAAGCTGTTAGAACCACCCACAACGCATGATCTAATGCTTTCTCTGGAACACCTAGTAAAACCAATGAATTTGACCCAATCTATTGCTATAGTCTACCCTGCTTGGCTGAACACCCATAAAATCCATTCCTACTCATGTTCCCCAAGTTTCTCACAGTATAGTAGCCCAATTTTCATTTTTCTCGGTGTAAGCTGTTTCCCCTGGGCCTTAATATGGTGCTAGTAGTCAAGAACCTGCCTGCCAAGGCAGGAGACATAGGACACTCGGGTTCTATCCCTGGGTGGGGAAGATCCCCTGGAGGAGGGCACAGCAACCCGCTCCAGTATTCTTGCCTGGACAGTTCCATGGACAGAGGAGCCTGGTGGGCTACAGTCTATAGTGCTGTAGAGTCAGACATGACTGAAGCAACTTAGCACTAACTATGGATTTGTTGGCAACAGAAGGTGATGGTGGTAGATTTAAAAAAAGAGAGATCACCCACTATTGAAGCACCTACCCCGGGTACAATTAAATAATAAGATTTTCAGGTACAGGAATGTAAGTCTGACTTCTGTGGACAGAACTAGGTAATTTCAGTGCCAAGGGAAATCCAGGGTGACTTGGCGGCTCAAGATTGTCAGTACATCCGGGGCCAGCCAGATGTTCTCAATCCTAGTTTTATTCTCCTAATCTTTCCGAATGAGAGTCTTTTGACTGAAGCAACTTAGCACTAACTATGGATTTGTTGGCAACAGAAGGTGATGGTGGTAGATTTAAAAAAGAGAGATCGTCCACTATTGAAGCACCTACCCCAGGTACAATTAAATAATAAGATTTTCAGGTACAGGAATGTAAGTCTGACTTCTGTGTACAGAACTAGGTAATTTCAGTGCCAAGAGAAATTCAGGGTGACTTGGTGGCTCAAGATTGTCAGTGGCATCTGGGGCCAGCCAGATGTTCTCAATCCTAGTTTTATTCTCCTCATCTTTCCGAATGAGAGTCTTCACTCTCACATGAGAAACTTGGCAAGACTCTGAGTTCAACTGTTACTGTAATTCAGCCACTTGCATAATACATTCTCTGTTGATTTTTTCACAATATCAGCCCTGCAGCTATAAGAAATAAGAACATATTTTAGAACCATCTTGTAAGCTCTTTGCTCCTGATCTGTGACTTGAGCTGACAGTTAGAGGACTAGAGTTTGTCACTTTCTTTCTATAATTGCTCGAGCACACTCTGCAAGTCATCCCACACCACTGTCCCCATTGTCATCATTACTGGCACATGGGCCACATCTTCAATTGGCACTTTAACACATTCAACCACAGGCGACGGCTGGACTAATGGCAATGCCATCGCATGCCATGAATTGCTAGCATCTCATTTTCTATTAGCAAAAAAATACAGCACCGCCCTCAAGTTCAAAGACATGACCGAAGCAACCCTGAATCTCATCTTTGTATATCTATCTCCTGAAACCATTCTCAGTTAGGGTTGAATCAGGAGACAGAGAACAAACAGCTATTTGAACAGAAAAATAATAATAGTAATATAAGGAATTATTAACTATAACAGTTACAGTTACTTTGTAAAGGAGTAAACATTACTCTGGACTTGCCAGGTGGCGCTAGTGATAAAGAACCTGCCTGCCAACACTGGAGACATGAGATATGGGTTCAATCCCTGGGTGGGGAAGAACGTCTGGAGGAGCTCATGGCAATTCACTCCAGTATTCTTGCCTGGAGGATCCCATGAACAGAGGAGCCTGGCAGGCTACAGTTCAAGGGGTTGCAAAGAGTTGGACACGACTGAAGCAATTTAGCATGCACACACACAAAGACTACTCTAAAGAACTTCCTAAGGTTGATAGAAATCCTCTAAGGAAGAAATAAACTTGAAAGCCTGGGGCCTTCTCTCAGCATGGAGCTCACTCACTGAAGAAGGTGTGGTTTGTACTCTGCTGGATGGCAGCNATGCACACACACAAAGACTACTCTAAAGAACTTCCTAAGGTTGATAGAAATCCTCTAAGGAAGAAATAAACTTGAAAGCCTGGGGCCTTCTCTCAGCATGGAGCTCACTCACTGAAGAAGGTGTGGTTTGTACTCTGCTGGATGGCAGTGAAGTTCATTGTGTTGCTGAAAGAGCTGGTCCACAGATACCAGGCTGAGGCTGGTGGGCAGGGAGCTGCAACTGAAAGTGATCAACAGGAAATAATCCATCTAAGAACAGATAGATTGAAACAGATGAGCAGGGACCCACAGCCATGACTGGCAAGCTGGAAACCTACCATGTGTGGGCCTGACAGGGAAGCCAGTCATTGGAATGCCTGTGAGACACACTGGGGATCTGCCCACAGAGGTACCCAACAAATCAAAGGAAAATTGTCTCTAGAGGAACCACCAAAAGATGTGGGTGTTAACCCCAGTGAATGTTCCCAAATGTGATGCTGGCAGCAGAAAGACGGGAGCAAGAAGCAGCAGAACCAAGAGAGGGAGTCTCTTCCTCCTGACTTGTCTCTTCAGTGCCCTCTACTGAGAGAACCAAACACTCTGTGAATGGGCGAACAAAATACAGAATCCCTCTCCATTAGCACAGAGCCCGCAAGGAAAAGTGCCTGGGGGCTGATAGACGATAAATTGATACCTGACACAAAAGCATCAATTACTATGATAATAATTAACATTTTATATAGTCTTTACATGTTGTTACATAGTCTTTATATTTATGACCTTATTGCATACTTCCAATTATTAACTTCACCCAAAGGATAAAAAGTTTGAAGTTCAAAGACATTGACTTATCCAGAGTCCCACAACAAGTAAACAGAAGAGTTGGAGTTCAAACGAGATTTTACATGCAGCATGAATTCTTCCTACTGAACGTCTCACCTTCCCCTGGAAGGAGCTAGAAGGAAGGAAGAGTCCATTGATAATCTCAAGACAGCAATATTTACTGAACATCCACTACATACGAGGCACTGAGTTGGGTACTAGATATGTGGAGGAGATAAAAGAGACATGGTCTCTGCTCTAATGGTGTTCACAGTCTTGAAGACATTGGCAAGTTTCATTTATTTAAAAAATAAATAGACATACAAATATTTCAGGGATGTCCCTGGTGTTCCAGTGGTTCAGAGTCCGCCTTGCAATGCAGGAGACATGGGTTTGATCCCTGGTTGAGGACTAAGAGCTCACATGCTGCAGATCAACTAGGCCCGTGAGCTGCATCTAAAATCCAACACAGCCTAAACAAGACAAATAAATATTTAAAAAAAATATTTCAGATTTTCTAAGGTATAGAAGCAAAATCAAAGATATTATGTAGGTGCTTACATGGCCATGTACAATGCAAAAGCCTTTTGTTTTTTAGCCCATAGGCCATGTGGGTTATAACAAAAAGTTCATGAGAGTAATGTAGAGCTTGTAGATACCTGGTCTCAATAAAGAGACATATTTAAAAAATACACGCAAAGGGTGAGGAGGGCACAAAGGAAAAGAAATGATTCTATGAGGGAAGTAAGAAGAGGTTTGGGGAAGATTAATTAAGATGGAAGATCATGGGAGTTGTGTCTTAGGAAGGCCATTTGGAGCAGATGGGAAGGGTGAGTTGTTAGCTGGGCGAAGAGTGGGGTGGTGGAACTTTCTGGGTAGAGGTAAGCAGCCCCTAGGGAGGGTGAGAACTTGATGCATTCATACATACACACACACACACACACAGCAGTAGAGCTGGAGCCCAGAGGGTGAGAGGGAGAGCAACACGGAGATTAAAGAAGTGGGGAACCAGTCATCAGATCATCCACACATCCAGGGGTTTGTGAAGAGGCGAGCCAGGAGGCAGTCAGGCCTGGGAGCAATCAGGCATTGAAGAGAAGGAGGAAGAGGGGAGGGGAGCAAATTCAAGGGCAGAGCCTCAGTCAGCAGCCATGGGGGGGCTCACCTGGCTCCCCAGTCATACCCGTGAAATGCTGTTATGTGTGTCAGCCTTCAGAAAGGCCCGCCTCCTGACCCCACCCCCACCCCCGACCCTCACTGGCACACATTCCTTTCAGGTCTGCACTTTGATGCACACAAAGAGAATTCAAACCATCTTTCCATGTCATCATTTAATCTGTTGCTCCAGGCCTGACAGAAAGGGCATGAAAGCCACCTGACCGTCTCGCCCTCCAGAAGCTGGGGCCACTCAGAGTCCTGGAAAAGGATGGAGTGCAGAAAGCAGGAGCCCTGGTCTCATTATGCCTCAGCCTGGATCTCACCTTTCACCTTCACATCTGGGCTCTGAGGGAACAGGTCACAGAGACCAGGTGGTTCTAGTCAAGAGCACAGGCTCTAGGATGGGACACCCTAGATTCAAACAGCCTTTATGTCCTCCAAAGACATAACCTTGGTCATGTAACTAAACCTCAAGCCTCATTCAGCTCCCTCCTTCTCAGGGATGGGCATCGTTCTGGTATCTAACTGATGCAATTGCCGTGAGTGGTAAGTGGGTTGAGTGAAGGCTTAGAACAGTGCAGAGCACATAGAAAGCAGTCCGTCAATATTTGCTATACTATCTGGGTCTTCTTTGCATCCTCCTGTTTCACAGACATGGCAGAAATCACTATCCCATTTTACAGCTGGTAGCTGAAGCTGAAGCTCCAATATTTTGACGATCTGAGGCGAAGAACTGACTCATTGGAAAAGACCCTGATGCTGGGAAAGATCGAGGGCAGGAGGAGAAGCGGGTGACAGAGAATGAAATAGTTGGATGGCATCACTGACTCACTGGACATGAATCTGAGCAAACTCCGGAAGACATTGGAAGACAGAAGAGCCTGGTGTGCTGCGGTTCATGGGATCGCAAAAAGTCAGACATGACGGAGTGACTGAACAGCAACATCATATGATGGAGTGGAAGCACCATAAAACCAAGTCTCTTGCCTGAGAACATGAGGCAGAGCTGGTCCTCAAGCTCAGGCCATCTGAGCTCCAGTCTAAGACCAAACCGGTTAACACCAGACCTCAGTGAAATTACCGCGGGCAAGTCGCCACCATCTTGTGGGTCTCAGTCGATGCCACAGTAAGACAAGAGGAATAGCGCTGTGCGATCTCTAAGTTCTCCTCCTGATCTGACCATCGGTACGCCTACAGTCCAATCTGGGGGCTTTGCTATGGTGGAAGTAACTCCGGTTCTGCCTGTGTGCTGTTCCTGGTTGGCCCGGGCATGGGGAGCACAGGGCAGGATCACATCCAGACTTCTAAGCACCACTGCTACCCCCGGCAGCACATATGTCAGCTGCCAGCCCCTGCTCTGTGCTCCAAAGTTTCTCTTGTCACATAAAATTCTCCTTTTGACACTGTTTCCCTTTAGAAAGAAAGTAAATCATAACTTTTCACTTAAGTATTTCTGCTTCTAGTCAGACCTGCTTTAGCCTGAAGTTGAAAAAGCATATATTTGGTTGGCTCACATTTCAACTCAGTCTAATAGATATTTGCTTAAGGGGGAAAAAGGTTGAAGAAAAAAGGGAAATGTCAAAACGGAATAATAAAATGGTCCATAAACAGAAGCAGGTTTTCTGCGATACGTTACCCCGATAAACCCGATAATGGTTCCCAAATGCACTGTCCTGGGTGGATGCCAGGCGGGGCGGTGGGGGGTTCTGGGTTATTTTTAATTTTACTGTAGCCAAACCATGACCTCATCCCGAAGGAATTCTCTCCCACCAAAGAGCTGTATCGAGTTATTTGTCGGCTGAAATTCATTTGAATGTGGATTCATCGGAAACATGTGTGACCACAGAAGCGGCCAAGAGGGAAATCTGGGAAAAAGTGGGATTTTCAAGGAAACCCTTCCCTTTGTTTTAATGAAACAAGCTGGTTCTTCTGGGACCTCGGGCCTTTGATACTGTCATCCCTGGGCCTGCTGCTCTCTGTGACCACGCAGTGCCCTCAGCAGACCCCTCCCATGTTCCTAGCGGTCCACCACCCACCAGGCAGGCCCTAGGGCAGCCCACCCCCACCCCCTAGTGGGCAAAGTGACATTTTCATAGGCAAATTTTGGGGTGAGGGTTGCAGGGTGTATGACTTTCTTCTGATTAGTTGCTGGTAAGGTAACAGGGTGGTGTCCTAGGGATCTTGGGCTCAGCCTGAAGTTGCCATCCTCCACCTGGGTGGGAGCCTTTGTTCCTGCACAAAAACTCAAAGGCATTATGAATATTCCTTGAGAAGGAACCCAGCTCCTGCTTTAATCACTACTCTATTTTTTCTTGATGATTCCTCCTTTGTTTCTGCATTTCCTCCCTTCCCTGATTAGCACTGTTTGAATCTACTCTTTGGAATTCCATGGAAGTCAGGGAGCTTGAAGGCGTTATCCTGCAATTAAGAAACAGGGCACACAAAAAGGTTTTTGTACCTAGGAGAGCCCCACAGGGTCCTGCTCGGGTCCAAGGTCTTCAAGAGACTTGGAGAAGAGAAAGATGCCCTCAGATGGGAAGATCAGGGAAGGCTTCATGTAGGAAGTAGCATTCGGGCCAGTTTTGAAGGACAGGCAGCATTTGGACAAAGGGAGATACATTCCAGACAGAAAGAAAGTAAAAAAGAAAGGAGAAAGCATCAGGAAATGTAAACTGAATCTTGGTGGGGGTGGGTGGGACGGGAGTGCACAGAACCTGCTTTGACTCCCAAAGGAGAAGAGGGAGAAATGAGATGGAAATGCCCCATGGGGCTGCATCTGGGAGGTCACTTGATTTTCAGATGTCTGGGCAGACTTGACTCAGAAGGAGATGGAAAAATCATTGACAAGTTTTTTAAGAGGAAATTGTCGTGAGTTGTCATCTAGAAGAGATGGCGTGGGGAAGTCAGGGGCATTACAGGAAACAGCTGGGTGGAGGCGGGGCTCACGACATGGGAAAGGAGAACCAGAAAAAGAATCAAGAGGATTTGAGATCATTTTGTTGGGGGAAGAGAGAGGGAAAAGTCCAGGATGAACGCCAGGTCTCTGGTATGAGTGAGTGGGTCAGGGGCCAGAATCATTTACAAAATAGGAGTGAATCTGTAGGCAAAACAAGTGCATCTTGCTTTTGAACATATTCAGCCTGAGTTATGTTAGTTCCGTCAGCCCAGCTCCCCCGTGGTGAGACTCAGTCACTTCCCTCTCTATTTCTCCCAAGCCCTTAGCAGAAGCCTCAGTGAGTATAATGCACTAAGGGGAAAGCATTGAAGTGATCGATGGGTCCTATCACCCCCCACCTTCCTTGTGGCCAAACAGCCTTGACAAATCAACAGAGCTGGGCTTCACCACAAGCAACATCCAGACTGGGCAGACAGTCGAAGCACCATGTCAGCAGCTAAGACCAGTCTCTACATCCAGACAGAACCAGAGAAGCAGTTTTCTGAGATGCTACACGACAGCACTGGGGGTAAGAAAAGACCTGGCATGAGCAAAGGAACCTGCCGTTCACCATTCTCAGCACAGAGAGGGACCTGCTCACAAGAAGCCATCCTGGCCAAAGATTCTCAAGGCCTTAGGAAGATAAGCTTGCTCAGAGCAGCTGGTGTTGTTCAGGGGCTCAGTCATGGCCGACTCTTTGTGCCCTCAAGGACTACCAGGCTTCCCTGTTCTTCACCATCTGCCAGAGCTTTCTCAAATTTCTGTCCATCGAGTCAGCGATGCCAGCCAACTATCTCATCCTCTGTTGTCCCTTTCTCCTTGTGCCTTCAGTCTTTCCCAGTATCAGGGTCTTTTCTAATAAATCTACTCTTCTTAGGCCACATCAAGTTGCCTAAGCATTGGAGCTTCAGTTTCAGCATCAGTCCTTCCAATGAATATTCAGGATTGATTTCCTTTAAGATTGACTGGTAGGATGTCTTTGCAGTCCAAGGAGCTTTCAAGAGTCTTCTTCAACAGCACAGCTCGAAAGCATCAATTCTTTGGCACTCAGGCTTCTTTATGGTCTAACTCTCACATCCATACATGACTACTGGAAAAACCATAGCTTTGACCAGATGGACCTTTGCCAGTAAAGCAATGTCTCTGATTTTTAGTATGCTGTATAGGTTTGTCATAGCTTTTCTTCCAAGGAGCAAGAGTCTTTTAATTTCATGGCTAAAGTCACGATCTGCAATGATTTTGGAGCCTCCAAAATAAAGTGTGTCATTGTTTCCATTGTTTCCTCATCTATTTGCCATGAAGTGATGGG